>OMLF01037424.1:78684-110614 GCA_900302615.1 Holocentrus rufus | reverse complement strand
TTTTTTTTTTTTTTTTTTTTTTTTTTGGTATTTTGGGTGAACTGGTCCTTTAATGCTTGAGTCCTGTGAAATTGTTGCTCATCGACTAATTACAGCTCATTCTCATTTGCCTTCACAAGCTTTTAAAAAGAGATTTGAGCGAGACAGAGAAAACAGTTCAGGAACTGATGGAGCTGCGGAGGAAAGAAAAGGTAAACATTGCACAAGTTTTGATATGAATGTGGCTACGGACCAATAAATTCAGTGCACTTAAAACCATTTATCCTTGTTGACCTTCACAGGAGAACATAGAGAGCGTAGTACATGTGACCAAGTCTGTGGAGGCCACTCGTGCTCACCTGCAGGGCCAGCTACGCAACAAGGAAGCCGACAACAACCGTCTGACCGTGCAGCTTCGGGTACACATGTTTGAGTCCTGCGCTGTAGACAAAGTATATGAGAAATAATGAGTAACATCATAACATGTCTGCATTGGTTTTGCTTTCTTCCAGACTATGGAGAGAACGCTGACTGAGCAGAAGCTGGAGATTGCTGATCTGAAAGGGGCTATCTCCTCTCTGTCTGAGAAGGCAGCACAGGACAAAGAATCCCTCAAGAAGGCCACCCGAGCCCAGAAACACAGAGCCGAGAGGTTCGAAGCTGCTGTTGACAAATGCTACACACAACTTCGAGAGAAGGTACGTCGTCAAAATGTTAGCGATTGTTGAGTTTAAAAATGAACTTTCCTGATTCCTGTTGATGATCACATAGTTGAGTATCTCTCTGTTGCTTTCACACCCTCTCCTTGGTTGACATCTAGGATGTTCAGCTGGCCAACGCTTATTTGGAAAGGGACTCCTGGAGGAACCAACAGGAGCAGATGACAGAGGAGAGGGACAAACTTGTCACTCAGATAGAGATACTGAAAAGGTTTGTCATTTTTATATTACGTACTTCACACTTTCTAGTGGAATTCAACACACAAGATTTAGAGTGTGACAACAACCAGTTTGCACTCATAAAAGTAAAATGTGTTTCCTCTCTGCAGCCATATGACGGACTTGACAGCGAGGCTACAGAAGGAGAGGGATGAATTCAGTGCAGCTAATCAGACCGTGATACTGAGGGTTGAAAAACTCAACGCTGAAAACGGAGACCTCAACCTCAATAATGCAACAATAAAGGTACAGCAGTCACCAAAAAGTGTAATCTCAAGAATTGTTCATCTAATATGCTTAAACAAAAACTTTCTGCCTAATTATACCTAGTGCCGTTTTTGTATTCAGCAGGCAATTATGAATAATACATAAAAACAGCCAATGTTTCTGATCAAAGAGGTGTTACAGCAACACATTTCCATAAAACATGGCTAGTTGAGCTTTATGAAAAGGCAGTGAGTTGCTGTGTTGAGTTTTGCTACCAAAGAGCTAGTTAGCCATCTTTCTTGCTTTCATCTCCCTTTCATTCATAATGCATGTTTACTCGTTTGAAAAACACCTTTCAGACAGTAAACATGGAGTGAGCACTTGTACAAAGAGGGTGTCTCTTATGCTTATTATGGGTTTTTCAGTGATGTTGTCAATTCAAGGTTATATGTTAACACATCAGTGTTATGCACACAAGAAGGGTAAAGCATGTCCTTTTTGGTATCATTGCTATGAGAAGATGAATTTTATATTTGTGTGACTGCAGGCAACTATTGCTGAGTTGGAGCAGCAGCTAGCTGACGCTGATGCTGCGCTGGTAGAGGAGAAGGTTGTGTCCCAGGAGAGGAAACACCAGAGTGAACAGTACCAAACTCAGGTACACACTCACTTATTGGTCTTATTCTCGGAGACATGGTATCTATATACTCTGAGCACCATAACCTGTGGAGCAATCCAAAAGACTGACAATAACTTGTCCACTTTATCTTCCATTTATGTTATTTTTATTTTGAGCTTCGCTAAGATCGTTTTCTATGTTTTTACTGTTAATTTTACTGGAAACAGTGTTTTGGAAAATGCTCTACTAAAAAGACCATGATGATTTTTTGTATTCTTTGCATCCTTCTATTAATAGTTTGCAGTCTAATTAAGCAGTAGTTTTAATTCGCAATCAACTGTATAACACACACAGTAGTTTTGCATATACAGTATATTGTTGTTATATCTTCTAGGTTGCAGAGCTTCAGGCTGAGGTTGATGATCTGAGGATAAAGTATGAGAGTCTTTTAAGAAAGACGGAGAACGAGCGAGATAGAAAAGACATGGAGGTTGAAAAGGTAACGTACCCACGTAAATATCACAAATTTTTCAGTGTGATCATGCAAATTTTGAATTATATTCATTTGCACGATCCCTAATGAATGCCCACATGTATATTTATGCATTATTTAAGGTAACTAATATTTTTGTTTAATATTGTCTGTGTACAACCAGTCGTCTCTCTAACAGCATTGCCGGTGCTTTTAACCACAGTTTGTATGGCTTTCCATTGTTTACCATCCTGCTGAACGGCCAGTAAATGTGTTGTTAGGTCTTTCTAGTGCTTCTTCAGCAGCACTGGATCTGCATGTATTTTACAGCTCACTACTAAACCTCCTAAATCTGAGCAGCAAAGCGCTTACACTAACAGCCACCAGTGCTCCGTCTATGACATCTCGGCATGTTCTGCATGCTTTGAACGATGTTATGCTTCTGTGAGCAGTCAGGGTTTTAGTGTGAGAGCTATGTGCGATCTACAGGCTAATATTTTGTCTGTCCCCAACCCCCAACCCCTGCTGCCATCCTGCTCTGGAGCCCAGGTCAGGCAGGAGCTGCAGGGGCGTCTGGAGGAGCTGGAGGCTTACCCTGAGTTACTGAGCGCAGCCGAGCAGAGGCTCGTCGAGTGCCAGGAGAAGCTGCGACGCTCTGAGAGGGAGTGCTCAGAAAAGTCAGAGTCCATTAGGCAACTGCAGGTTAAGGTGTGCAACAAGAGCTGTGGTGGTCAGAGAACGTAAAATGCAGCCATTGGTTGCCTCTGACCACTAGGCGGTAGTAAAACCCACGTGTTCCTGTTCAATGCATCCTCTTCTCTGGTCCTGTTTGACTTGGTGTTGATGTTTGTGATAGAAAGTTCTTTGATTGCAGTGAAAACAAAAAATACCCTAGGTTGTAACCCTCTGTACCTACCATTTGTGAGTGTTTTGTGCTTGTGACTCCTTTTCAGTCTCCCACAAATTCTTTGTTGGCTAAAATCAGCGATGTTGAATCGGTGACTTGAAAAATTGTCCATTTTCTGTTTGCAGAGTCGTGGCAAATTGTTAAAGGGGCTTTTATTTGATCACATTTGCATGTGACTTGAATGCCATTCATCCATTTACTTGTGCAGATGATATCAAAATAGCAATTCTGACGATGTAATTCTACAAGCACAGATGGATGGTCAAACCAAAAAGCTGAGATCGTCCGTGGAGATGAAAGACTCCATCCATGACGCCAATTCGCAGCTACAAGAAAACGTGAATTCCCTTCAAAAGTGAGAAATTCTCTTGTGTCTGTTATCTAAATGTCACATTTTAAAGGTCAGGAATTGAAGACTTGTTAAAAGTGGCCTTCAGTGCGCGTGGTCGTGTGCACGTGTGTGTGTGTGTCTGCAGGAAAATGGAGGAGCTGGAGCAGGAGAACGTGGAGCTGGTGCGGAGGCTCGCGGCTCAGGAGGAAGCTCTCGGCTACAGCAACCGGCAGCTGGATCAGCGCTCTGCAGAGTGCCAGGCGCTCAACCGACAGCTAGAGGCGGCGCTGTCGGATGTCAGACAGCAGGTAAAGCTCTGCGGCGGTCCTGTGCTGCCTGAACAGGACTGTCTTATGGATCACATTTATCTAAGGATGATGTTTAGGCTGCGGTTAAAAAAACAATCCAGTGACATCATGACAGCTTTCACATTTGGTACATTTGCTGTTCTAAACACCCAGTAGTGGTCTTTCTGGGGGAAAATCCCTACAGGAAGTGATGTGTTTATGTTATCAGATAATGAACATTTTTCCCATGGCCAGGTCAGCAAGGTGAAAGACAAAGCTGCTTCCAGAGAGGGGGCCCTTCAGACCAAAATCCTGGAGCTGGAGGCAGAGAAGAGGAGAAGTGAGTCTGAGCTGAAGCTCCTTCGTCAGAGCAAGCTGTCTGTGAGTATCAGGCTTTTCAAATGCACGCAAAGCAAATAAACGCCACTGTAGCATGCACGCTCTCATTTCACCGAATCCATCCAACATAGAAAAGTTGAGAAAACTTTACCCGAAATCAGTCTGACTGTCTTCATCTCGATCCGTAGGCGGAGAAACAGTTTGAGGTACGTCTGAAAGACCTGCAGCTCAGCCTGGACCAATCAGAGAGCCACAAGCAAAGCATTCAGAACTATGTCGATTTCCTCAAAAACTCATATGCGACCATGTTTGATGAGGGACTTCCAATGTCCAGTTTTGGATCATCATACTTCCTAAAATGACTGTTTATAAGAATTTTATTTACTTGTCAATCCTGTGTACTGTAACAGATATAAGCCCTATTTAAATTAGGATAGTGAAATGTGTGTGGAGAAGAAAGTTATCTCAGGTATCGATCAAGAAATTAAAATTTATTTTTCATGGTTTTGATGTATTTATACTTGTATTTGCACTGAAATGAACAAGCATCTTTGCAGATCCAGTTCTCCATTTCATGTCTTGTGGTGTTTCAGCTGACACAAATGTTCTGCGTTTTGTTTTCTTTTGAAGTTTCTGTTATATTTTTAAAGCAAAACTGTACCAGGGAACACTGCTGTTGTTTTGAGCCAAAAAAGTTTCATTACCTGTTTCACATTTCTCCTGGGACATCATGCAGTGGGTGTATTCAAAATTTTTAACTATTCATGCTAGGTTGTCTTATTTCCTTAAGACTAGAAAGAAAACAACCTGAGTAGGTCTACTATAGTGTGGGTGCATGTGTCCCATCAGATCATATACGTGGCAGAGTCAACCTGTTTAAGTTTTATGGTGCTTTGTGCAAACATGATGCGTTGCTCCAGCTTGCCACCCTAACCTTGGCTCTCCTGCCCTCATAAGTCTTACTTAAGCTGCTCTTGACACATCTGATGACATGGGAATTCTTGAGCCCAGACCCAGACACGCTCACTGCACTGTAATCCATACTGGCTTGTGTTAAGGTTTTTTCTGCTGGCATTGGTAATGATCACGGATAGGTGTAATGTTCATTATGTGTTTATATGTATTGGCGGATTCTGAGTTGGACAAAAATGCATCATGGGTAAAATCTGCTGTCTATCTTTTAGCTGTAAATTCAGGGTTTACAACTGTAGAGATAATTAGCAACAGACATGTTAAGGCTGTTGTTGGCGTGCTCTCCTGCATCCAGTGTCATTCTCTTTTCGGGTTCGATTTTTACACCATCCAAATGTAGCAGTCCTCATCAGAACACTGCTCCAGGCTCAGCTATCATCCTGAAAGCTTGATGTTAGGATTTCAGCCAGACCTCCATGTTTTGTGTTGTGCTCGGAGCCTGTTTTGCTGTTGTTGCTAGATTCACGGTCCCATCATCCGAGGTCCAGACCTCTGTTACGCTCTGATGTGCTCTTGCAGCGGACCTGTTCCCCAGAGTAAGCAGCGCTCCTCTCAAGTTCTCGAACACAAAGGCCTATTGTGCTCTCTGTCAGGGGATGGAACCATTTCATTTCTCTGTGCGTCAGTGCCTCTGCTCCCCGCTCTCCTCTTGTTTTTGATCTCTTGGTTTTGCCCCTTTTCGCAATTCTGTTGACTGTCCTCTGGGAATTTGTTTTTCATCACTGTTTGCTGGAAAATATGCTTACATCTGACTTTTGGCAGTTTAGTATCACTATTAAACACCATGGTAGACACACCCTGAGCTTATGTGCTTATTAGATTCCACTGAGTTTTGTTTTTTTTTTAGTATTGTTATGTAAGAGCTGCTGTCAAAATATCAAAAACAAATAGAGCCTGCACTGTTACATGGCACCATATCCATTCAGAGCTGCCCATTATTTAGTCTGTAAACTTTAATTTGGTACTTTTGCTTACTTTATGTCTTATCACAAGAATGCCCATGCACTTCTGCATTCAGCGAATTGTACTTGAGAATGTGTAACAATTTTAATCTGCATTTAATCTTTTGAGAGAGCAAGATAGACTAAGAATGAAAGGGAGTGAATTTATATCCTCAGTAGTCAGACAGCAACATATTTCAGATGCATGATTGTGGTTAGTCATGATGTGACATGTTCCTCAATTTTGCACGTGTTAAAACTGTGGTGAGTGTTGATCAGTCTTTGTAGGCATATCATATTTTCCATAAAACCAAACACTGCAGCTCACAGACGCAGCATCTGTCCAGCAGAGGGAACGACATTAGCAGATTTACATTACAGTCATTCCCTGAGCTACTCAGAAGTGGGTCAGCCAGATGCAGAAAGGGCTTCATTCATATCATGTGTAGACTACTGTATAACTTGAGAATACTTGTGTAAAGCAGGCTCTGCAGGATTTCACATTTTCTATCATTATTGCAATCCTAAATTTGATTTTTTCTTATTTCCTAAAAATAAAACAACTGTCAAAGTGCTTTGTTTTCTGTTTATTTGTAAAAAATAAAATCATTAAACTATAAAACTGATGTGTTAGCAGTTGGAGGGTATATCACAACAGTCATATTCTAACATTTCATATAGACAAGCAAGTGTAAAGAACATGATATCAAACCTAAACAATGTAGCACTATTTTTGTATAGTATACTATCATTAAATATAGTAATGTATACAGTATAAAAAATCATCCAAAAATATAATTTCTTATAAATAAATTGATATAGTATAGAAATATACAAAAACATTTTATAGTGAGTTAATAGCTGCCACATGTTATTTCCTTTTTGGCATGGGAACTGTCTTGTGAAGTACTCATCAATCTGATCATGCTCTATAATAAAAGTGGTCAATATTGGTGTTTTTATTTAAAAAAATAATTTGAATTATTACAATGTAACATAAAAGCTTCACAAAGAAGCAAAGCATGGGGCTCCAGTGTTATGAAGCAAAATCATAAACGATGAATATCATTAAATTCATCTTACAAATATCTGCAGCCTTATAGCTCAATTTGTTCATGTTTCTTAGCCAACTTCTCCTATTTCTTTTCCGCTCAAAACCAGATTGGTCTGCATGTCCTTTATGCTTTCAGTTTGTGGATGTCATTGAAGTGTCTGTAGCGAGCAGGTGGTTTGTTGTTGCTCTTTTGGCAGTTGAGGCTGCACTTGCAAGACTGGATCATCATCACGTTCTTGCTGAAGGTCTCTCCGTCTTTGCAGCGGAAGCGGACGGGTAGCGTCTGGGTCTGGTGAGGCCTGCAGCACTGCCCGTCTGAACAGGACCCACAGTACCTGGGCCGGAACTTTTTCAGACTACGGCAGCCTGCATAGGACAGGTTTATTGGATGGCTGGCCTTTTCTACGGGGTTGCATTTCTGCCCATTCTGATGGAGAAAAGAAATCAAGAACTGTGTTATACATGCACAGGAAAAGAGGGATCATGAGGCAATTCATCAATCTGACCATGCTGTGCAAAGGATGCTAGGCGTATAGACCAACATGTCACGAACATGTAATGCAATGCTACAATTATCTTTACCAGCCAGTACAGAAGATCAACTATGGTCTAAAAGTTTTTGAATATACCTTCAAGTTGGCAAAAGCTGTTTGCTTGCACGGGCGGACTTCACAGATTCGAGTCTCCCTGACCAGTTTGCACCGACTGTTGTTGTTGGTCACTCTTGAGGACACTCCAGTGCCGCAGGACTTGGAGCAGGGGGACCAAGCTGTGGTCTGAGCCACACACTTCCTTCCTTGGGATGAAATATGACCCATGGAATGACTAGTGAAAGCTGTTGAGATAGGGGAAAAGTTTAGAATAGTTAAGAAGAGGATGGAAAAATGAGTCAACCAGCAGTTCAATCATCTCTTGTAGATCCATTTTGTTAGATTTGTAACTTCTCATAGATTTCTTATTGTTTAGCAGCTTCAATGGGTCCACTTTAACACAGTGACCATAGATGTTGAATTGTAAAACCACTCACCAGGTAAAGACTTGGGTCCTCCTCTTCCCACAGGAGCCGGCTCGTTCCTGCTGGTGAGCTCATCTTCAGATTGTCTGTCTGTCTTGCTGTGCTTCTCGACTACAGAGCCTCCTTCCTCGGGGCAGACCAGTCTCTCACAGCAGAGACCCGGTACCTTGACCAGTCTAGGCTTGGCACAACCGAATCTGGGCAGCGCGAGCTCACGTGGGCACAGGGAGACACATCCTACAGCGCCATCCATACAGGTGCACTGGTGTTTGCAGTTTGGGCGGAAACTTTCCCCATTCTGATAAATCCTGTTATTGTACTCGCAAGATCTTCCATCAGATTTGGCTGTTTAGAAAAGAGGAAGAGGTTAGGTGTGAAATAAGATATGAAAGCCAAGGGGCAAAATGAAATAAGTACTTTCACAGAAATAGGGTAAGATCAATGCAATGATCAAAGATCAAAAAGTATGTAGTCGTACCTCGACAGATGCCCTTAGTTGAACCATAGCTTCCACCAAAGTTGCACTCCAATCCTTTGCTCTGGTCACATGGCTCTGTGCTGCTGCAGTCCTCATTGAGCTGCCGCGCGCAAACTTTACAGCAACCACAGCTATCCCACATGAGACTGACTCCCAGCGCACATCTGGGGACGTCCAGAGGACAGTGACATTCCTTGGGGCATGATGCTGAGCCCTGCAGCAAGACATCAAAATGAAACATTGCTAATCAGAGGTCTGCTTCCAAATGGGCTTTGACAGCCAATAAACACATCATCAATGAACAATGATTATTGCCTCACCAAAGTAAGAGTCCCACAGAGGATAACAACAACAAAAACTGTCCACATCTTCGTAAGCTGGTGGTATAATAAGTGGAAAAACTCCTTCTATCAGACGTCAAGCTTGGCAGTGAGATGCACTAGTTGAACTGACGGGTTCTTGGTCTGCTCGTGCTCCTCAGTGTCCCCATCTCCTTTTATACACCCGAAACAGATCTGACGTATGCGTGAGCTGACGAGGTGTTCAGAAACTATGAGAGGAATGCCTCTCAACGCGTCCTCCCATGAGCCAAGCTCCCCCTCCTCCCCTTCACTCAGTGAGCCACGAAACCACAAGCACAACCGACTCCTCTATCATGAACAATTCCAGTCATTCTATAAAGAACTATTCTTCCATTTATATTCCATTCTACTTCATTCTTTTGGCATTAGAAACAGTGTGACAGAGTTATACAATAAATGCAATGCAATGACAAGTGCTAGTTACATTATATATTACTTAAATATTAGGATTTTTACATTCCTGTTTTGATAATTATTAATTCTGGAGACACAGCACAGGCTTTTAAATTGATATTTAAACAAAATATGAAGCATTTACAGTATGTTATGTAACTAAAGTGAAGTAAAGCTCACACAGTTTAACTATGGGCTCCAATGTTTTAAATGTTGGATACCTGAAACATTTCATCAGCCCCATGCTTGTGAGAATGATCCCATAAGGGAATCAACATCAGTGCACCACAAGTTCTGACATAAATATTAAAAGAAAAGCTACATACTTCCATGACCAACTGAGTTTCTTGCTCAGTTGAGTCTGAAACATGTTTAGACTGTTGCACATTATCTGTGGTCGATGTTTGTATTTTCAAAGGTGATTTAAAGGTGAAGCAGCTTGGCATTAAAGCCTCGCTGGTGCTAAAAAGTCCATTGTCGCAGTTGGAATTCCTGTCAGTCATCTGTTGGGGTGTGGATGCATTAGAGTTTGTTTAACTTCAGTATTTCAAAATAAGACGAGTGCCTCCTGGAATGTTTGAACCTTTGGAAATCTTTGTTCGATCTGAATGAGCGCGTCCAGAATGAGAAAACACAAAGACAAAAAAAAAAAAAAAAGTTCCCAGAGAGCTTGAGCAATGCCTGAAGCAACATTCCATTCAGGATGAACATTGTAGGTTTCTTTGAAAAAAACGCATGGAAAAAGCATCCTCTTTCACCCACATCAAAGAACAACGATCAGGAAAAATGCCTTTCCTCTCATTATAATCTGTGAGAACAAGAGGCTGAGAAAGGACAGGCACGGCGCTCCTTTTTGCCTCTTATTTAACTGAGGTTAAAAGGGCCTTTCAGATCAGGGCCAACTCAGGCTCATGAACAACGTCCAAGCATGAGCTCAACACATCCACCATTGCCTGGAAATTGCTGACTGTTGTGGTTTGGAGTGGAAAATTTTCCCCCAAAGCTGCAAATATAAAGAATGTGCATAAGAAGGTGAGGTAAGAGGAACAACGGATGTATAACAGGTGGTTGGAGGACGAGGCAGGGGTTAAAGCATGTCTGATCTGTTTAATAATGTCCATTTCCTATCCTGAAGACATCAATGTTCCATTCCCAATGAACATCACATGCAGTTATCTCATATTGTATTACATGATAGCAATAAAGTGATTATGTGATACTTTAACGATGTCCACAGAGAAATGATCTTCTTCTTGAGGTCGGGGTCAGAGACAGAGTGGCACCCTGGAGCTGGTAGAGACTTCAGCAGGGCAGAAACTTCCCAGTGCAGGACTAGTTGAAGGAACCACCCTGCTGCTGCTAGACGCACCTAATCTAATCCCAGTTTCCCTACAAACACGTCACATATAAAGATTATATGGTGTTAATTATATGTATGTAGGTTACATGGAGTCTGGAATATGGAATATGAATGGCTATTGGTCCTTTCATGAGATATTTACATACAAGATATTTGCAGGCAGAGGAAAATAACACAACAGCTACATCAGTCTAATAAGTTCAGGACATAGCATCCCTGTACTGTAATGCAGCCTTTAAAACCAGGGAAAAACAACACTTATGTCATATCACCATATTCATCCACTTCCCTTCAATTTTCAGACTCAGAGGGGATGTTATGCAACATACAATAACCAAGGCTTCACCCTGGGGATTACTTTATCAGTGAGAGAGGGTCTTTATCATTGTTACTATCTTCCATGATGTTTCTGTGTTCATGCTAAAAAGATTTTTTTGTTAAATTAAAGCTCTGCGTAGCCTGAACAGCAGTCAGGAGACTGGTGTGAGGCAATAGCCGCTGTGCTGGCAGTGGCTCTCTGAGACAACACAACAGGTCTGAGACACGCTTGTTTTGACTGCTATGCGAGAGCGGGTCATACACTGTACGACAGACAGGAATGTCTGTAGGGGCTGTGCAGACATGATTACAAATCCAGTTGATTACATCATTTCTATAAATGAGTTTTCCTTCTTGCGTGTCTCATTCCCTGCAGGGGCCACTCACGACTCACCAGTAGGTACACTGTGTTCGTCTGATATTCTCACTGCTGATACTGCATTAAATGGAAGATACCGTGTGTCAAACTGTAAATTTGACACACATGCTAACCCCTGCAGGCTATCATTTTTAGAGGAAAGTGGATGTGTTTGTGGGTGTCTGTGGCTGCTTTGCAATCATGTAACTATGTTTCTCCTGTGTGAAGAGGCTGGTCTAAATACATACTCTAAAACCACACATTTAATGGATATCTTTTCAACTGATCTCTCAGTTGGTCTTGGAGAAATTGCTTTGATGTAACAGCAGGCGCATCCACCTATATGGCCATGTATCCCTCCACTCAAATCTTTATCATTACAGGAAAAAGTTCAGGAGATCAAGAGGCCGTGACCCACTTGATGGGTACATGGCCTTCTGGATGGGTATGTCTTTTTTTTTTCTTCTTTTTATGAAACCACAGAGTAGCCTAGCCTACATATTACATTTCAGAACATGACAAAACAAGCCTGAACACAATCTCCTCAGGGAGCACCATGTTCTCAAAGAGTGTGTGGAATATCATGATTAGAGGGAAGTGAACATCTAGATTGCATGGAAAATGTAGATTGATGCCATTTTGGAATTTATTTTCATGTTTATTGGAGTGTTATTTTGGTTCTTCTCATGCACTACAGTTCACTGCGCAATTAGATCATACAGGAGCACCAGGAGCAATTGCCTCAACTTTTACAATGTTCCTCCTAAGCTCCCCATAATAAGGTAAAATGTATGGTCATTATTTCTAAATGTATAACTGGTCTTAACTTTTATGTCTATCTAATCCCACACTCCTCCAACCTTTGTTGGTGGATCATCCCAGTTAAAAATATTAGCACCACTATTGCCTAGTCATCATTATTATGTGATAACAGTGTTGAAGTAAATGCACAGACCTATGATGCCGGGATTGCTATGTGGAGATCTAACAGCGCCATCCTGTGGAGGTAAATGGACTTATGTGATTTCACCTGTGTGTCGGAGGCATCGGCACTTTAACTCGATCAATACGAATCAATATGAGGAAAGCTGACCAGATAAGTAGCCTGCTATTATAGGAAAAGTTTTCCCCTTGGATATAGGAATGTGATTAGTTGTTTGCAGATCACTGAATAAAGAAGAAGTGCCGGGACCGAAACGGAATAAACTCCTCTGTAGTCGTTGCCTACGTAAGCCTTGATACAATCAGGAAGTCCGGGGGATTTTTTTGCGGCTCTTGAAGCACAAAACGTGTATGGACAGTGGATACTTTGCCTTTTAACGAAAGATAATGCAGACATATTTATTAACGCGATAAGTAATTTAATGTTTTTGCTGTATATTTAATTCTAACTAACTTTTTTTATAACTTAAGTTAAGTTTCCATTCGTTACCCGGAACACCTGAACTTTCATTTAATAGGATGGATGTTCCTCACCTCACAGAAGATGAGATGGCAGAGATTAAAAAAGATGTAAGTATGCGACTTCAGTCAACTCTGGCTTGCAAATAAATAATGTTTGTGAGCAAGAAATGTGGCTGGCAAATACTGAAAGTAGGTTTATTTATGTTGAAACTTCACTCTGTGGCTTGAGGGGCCTGTTAAAAAAAAAGGAAATACCCCACCACACCCATTCTTTGCCCACATCACAGTGTATTCACCTACTCCCATCTTTGATTGAAAGCTGCATAATGTTGAAGATTGCATAGAGGTTGTAAATCCATTCTGAAAGTTACCTTTTACATGCTTGCTACTGAAAATCACATGCAAATCTCCATGCTTTCACATTACCAAAAGCTATGCAAATGTTCAGGAAGTTGGCATAAGACTGAAGCTCACTTCATTCTCCTTTTCTCGATTGTTTGTGGCCCTGCAGGTGCTGACCAAATTACGTCAGTACCTCTGCGACAAGATCAGAGCTGAGCGCCACCTGGACTACCTGCGCTCGCGCCGGATCCTGACGCGGGACGATGCCGAGGAGATCTGCTGCCGGACCACGCAGTCCAAGAGGACGGGCATGCTGCTGGACATCCTGGCCGAGAACCCTCACGGCCTGGACGCCTTGATCGAGTCCATCCAGCAGATGCGCTCGCAGAACTTCATCATCGCCAAGATCACAGATGTCGTGCAGAAGGCCAAGACGGAGAAGCTCGAGTCTCTCAGAGGTGAATGGGCCAAGTCATATCAATATCTGTTGTTTACGACCAAGAAGAACATTCAAAAAACATTCATTTCAAATCTATCATATGTTATTGATGGTACAATTTAATGACATACTTTCCTACTTCCCTCTTCAACTCTGTCTGTCTACAGCAGGAGCTTCTGGCTCCTCATCTGACAGCAAACTAAGCGTTCCAGGAGCAACCTCCGACCTCTCCAGGACATTTTCAAACGAGTCCACCATGCTTTTCCACCCGGACGGCGAAGGAAGCCCTTCCAGCTCAGACATCGTGGGCTCCCTCAATCTGCCGTCTTTCAAAAAAGAAGGGGACATGACCTCTATGGGTGCGGCGAGCATCGCTGTGTCCTCCTCCACAACCTCCTCCACCCTCCCCAGGCCGGGAGACCCTGGAGCGCCTGCGCTGCCAGACGACCTGCTGGGGGAGTCGGCTTCCAACGTGGACGCCGGGACGCAAAGGTGCACCAGCAGCGGAGGGGACCCCAACTTCCAGCCCCTTCGATCGCGCTCTCTCACCCCGACATCACATAAGGACATCTTTTCGCTTCCGCCACACTCTCACTGAGATCCCCCACAGGGACAAACCGAGGAGTTCTCAATCATAAAGAAACACATACTCTGTCCCTCTCACTGTCCTTGTTGTTTTCCTTGTACCTTCTGATTAGGTAGTTAATAAGACGTTGCTGTACATTTGATACTGTATACTACCAGTATACTAGGGGTGTGAATCTGTGCCTCATCATCGATTCAATTTGATTTCCAATGATCTAGTAGGCAATTCGATTTAAATCCAATTCCATTTAAATTGCAAATTCAGTACTTTTACCCAAAACACACCCAGTAATGTAAACCTTTAACATTATTTACCCTATTAAAAAAATTAATTGCCAAAAAAAAAAGTTGCAATTTATAGTGTTCTGATATGTCACCACAACTTCCATAGTCAGAGAGATCTGTTCTTTTTATTTCAACAGATTCAGTCCAATTGCAGAGTTTATAATCCATGCAAAACGTGCAAAACACCTCTACAGTATACAGTACATTTTTGGTTTTGTTTCGAAGGGGAAATAGGTATATTTTGATATGAAATTCTGACTCATCCTCTCTCGCCTTTGCTGCTCATCATCTCTCTTTTGAGCGTGTGACTTCCTGAGAAGCTGTTACCTGCTGAAACACAGCAGCCACAGTGTGGGTGCACTGAAATGAATATCTCTCACACACTGGAAGGAACACTTGAGTATACACATTTAATGAGCCAGTATCATCCTGCAGATAAGATCAGGGCAATGTCTTTAAGTATATCTGGCCAGTATCACTCTAGGTAATGACTTCCAGCTCTATTATGCAGCATTACAAATTTTTGCTTTACAGTATCATCACTACAGAAGTTTGGAATCACAAAGTGTGTTGTGGGATGCAAGCTGTGCCAAATTATTTCACTGTGTGGTCATGTACGATAACTTTATTGCATACTTAAACTATTCAACTCATTTCACTTCATGTTTTTTTTAAATAAATGTAATAACTATGGCTGTTAAGTTCTCTCTCTGTGAATGGGTAATTTAATTTTATTATAATTGTGTTTCCTTACATATATAAAAATATAGCCTTGTTTACTTTTCAGCTTTAGAAATAATTTAATCTGTGCTGTTGAATACATACAAATGAGGTAACTCTATGAGGAACCCCCTTGACCTTTGAGGTGCTGTCACTGTATGTAAAATAATCAGTGTGAATCTACTCATGCAAAGCAGTATTGTTTGGGTGAGGTCAAGTTCATGATGAAATCATTCACAGACCTCAGAAGCCTCTGTGTCAGTTTCTGTGTGTCTCTGTGTATCTACTGTAACTGGGAACTGTCTTTGTTTTGGAAAAACTGGAAAAGCTTAAAATGACACGGAGGAATGACAGTCATTGTGGTGTAGGCTGCTCTAGTGACTGCACTGGCTGATGGTGATAGAGAGCAAAAGACGCCCTTGAAGCATTAGGCGAGTAGCTCCCCGGTGTGAGGCAGGTGTTAGCAGGTAATTCATTTTTAAATATGTTATGTTTTTTCTCTCCCTCTGATTGCACTCAATTTACACAGTAATGCAATATTGATTAAAATACAATGTAATTTGTAATAGACAGGAATATTCCTCTTAACTTAAGTGCATGTATCTGTTCATTATTGTTTGCTGAAGTGATTTTGTTGCAAAGATTTTGAATTTTACACAACAGCTTGGTGATATATTTTATGTTTAATGTGTTTTATAAAAAGTTCATGTGTGTACAATGTGTCGTGTGCATGCTGTTGCTAACAGTTCCTTTATCTGTGAGTGAACTACAAATGACACAATGTTGAAAACCATACAATTATGGTTTTCTGGAGGACTACCATTTACTTTTAGTTAGGTTAATTGGACAGACTTTATTGCATGTTGAGGAAAGGAGAGAACAACAGTAGTCCCTACATGCAGGAAAACCAGTTTGATACACATCAGAATGACTGGTATGGTTGTGCTCCTACCTGCTCTCCTCTTAAAAGTGACTACTTATGGATGTTGAACTTTTTAACTCTTGTGATATTTAGTGAGCTTGTAACAAACGAGAAAACTTGAAAAATTTCAAAAAATCCTGACGGAATGTCATACAACTGCATTTGAAGAGTTCATTTGCAAAAACAACAGATTTTCCAGATCACGTAAAAAATCACACTGTTAGGCTAATGCATAGGCAATATTGTGACAAATTTTTTGATTCAGACAGTATGTTATGTGAAGCATTACATACAAGAGTCAGTTTTGTAGTCATTTATTTATATATTTTTAGGAATGTCATTTCTCTGTTTCTGCAAATGAACTCTTCATTTATTGATTGTATTGAATTAGCACAGAATAAAATAAGTAACCTTCCCTTACTGCTGACTAAAATACAGGAAATATATGTGTCTAGCCATAAGGACACACACCTTTACAGATATGAAATAATCCAGTGGGCAGTGGCTTATCATGTTGCCTGTGTTCTCTTGTTCTGTTCTGTTGTGTCCTGCTTTGAAGCCTAGATGGACGACACGGAGCCCCTGCTGGCTGTGAGGCCGGAGGAGAGACTGTTGAGCAGCAGATGGGCCGCTGCAAAGCAGAGGCGTGAGTCTAAAATGGTGGAGGACTTCAGAAGGAGGCTCAAGTACTTCTTCATGAACCCCTGTGAGAAATACAGAGCCAGGGGCCGCAAGCCATGGAAACTGATGCTGCAAATTTTAAAAATTGCATTAATCACAATCCAGGTAACATGTTTATTTGGCTCATGTAATATAAAGGCTGTAAAGTACACATTGTTTGGAGTGGTTGAATATCTATTTGTTTATATTTTTTGCCTCCTGCAGTTGGTCTCCTTTGGCCTGAGCAATGAGATGATGGTCACCTTCAAAGAAGAAAACCTGATGACATTCAAACATCTGTTCCTCAAAGGATACAAGGACCAAAGCCTGGGCCAATACGCACTGTACACAAAAACAGACATCTATGATCACATCCACTACATTATCAAAAGGGTACAGAAATAAATTCAGTTTGGATCAGTTAAAGTAAAAGTTATATGATGTCTCCTTGCTGATAGTCATGACAAATCGGTTCTCATTTGACAGTATACACCGATTGCAATGGCTGCATGGGGATTTCTTGACAAAATTGCCATTTTATAGTTTAATGTAAACACAATCTAACTATTCTTCCTCATACTTTTTCCAGTACACCAGTCTCCAAAACCTGACAGTGGGTAATCATGCGTATGAGAGGACAGACGGAGTGTACACCCCCCTGTCTGTCTGTCAAGAGTACTACAGGAACGGCAGCATCTACCCGGGCAACGAGACCTTTGAAATTGATCCACATATTGAAAAAGGTACTAAAGCAAACGATTATAAAGAAAGCTGAAATACTCATTCATTCCACAGATGTGCTGGCATTACGTGCCAACCATGAGTTATACTTGACATTTCCATCATGTGTTTGTAACACGATGGATGGACTAATCCTACTAGATCATTTGCCCGAAACCGTCTTCCTGTTACATAGCTACAGCTTGCTATATCTGCGCTGTTCTAAATTGTCTAGATCCTTGGTATTTATGGAAAGTGAATCATGGCACGAATGGAAAATAATCACTGTGGATACACTTGTGACTACATGAAAAGAGGAAGCTTGTATGCTGCCACATTTTGCCTTCCTGGAGAAATCACTGACAAATCATTTTCCTGGTGGGCTATAAAGTCAAATCTAACTGCTCTTAAACATGCGTTTTATTTCCTCCCTACAGATTGCTTCTCCGTCTACCCAATGCAGTCCTTTGACAACATCAGTTTGGCCAGACACCTGAACTTCTCTCTAGATTTCAAAAGGTGACTAACTAAAAATACTGGTTCCCTCCCAGATGAAGATAGTGCTACCTGCTAATAAATGTTTGTGTGTCTAGGCTGCTATCAGTGACCATCTACCTGACTCTGAAAGCCATCAACCTGCAGACAGTGCGCCACCATGAGCTACCAGACTGTTATGACTTCCATATAATGGTAAGTGAGTCAGAAAACCATGCACTTCTATTCCAGCTTTTACATAATATTTTAACAGGGAATAAAACATTGTTATGACATGAAATAATTTGTGATATGTTTCTATGTCTCTGACCCACCATTTTGCAAACTGTCCCTTTATTTTTATACAGATCATGTTTGACAATCGAGCACACAGTGGAAGAATAAAGGTTTATGTTGAAAATGATGTTAGTATCTATGAATGCAGAGACTGGAATGTGGCAGGCACTTGTAAGTATCATCATAATGAATGAGGCACATTTTTACTTGGATTCTTTAAATGCACAGAATGAACCAATAGAAATACTCATTGAAAAGCCAAAAGTGGGCGGTTCGAATATTTTGTATTAGTAGTTGTGTGACTATTCTAAGAGAACAGTGCTGCATCTCTCAGGTTTTTATGACCAGCATTGATGCAACAACAACAATCTTGAAATTCTTGGTTCTGATATCCAGCTGGGAAAAACGACCACCTGCTCTTGATGTTCGATTCTCTGGTCATCCTCGCCTGCTTCACCTCTCTCATCCTCTGCACGCGGTCCATCATCAACGGACTCCAGCTCCAGTTTGTAAGTTATAAAGGGCAAGTAAATGGATCATTTTCGTCAATGGAAAGTGTTTTGATACATTTTGGTATCGGCACGAATATTTGGCTGCTATCGTATCTTTTTCAGCTGCCCCCATAAACACACACGTCTGCAAATTTGGTCTGTGGGTGACAATATGACAGCACCAAAATGCCATACGTGGGCAAGTGGGCTGGTAAAATTTAGCACAGTTGACTCACCCTCTGCCCAGTGTATTCTGGGATAGGCTCCAGCCCACCATAATCCATAATGGAATAAGTAGGTAAACAAAATGAATGAATCAATCAGCACAACATGTAACTGGCCAGATAAAAAATACGTCACAGAGTCAATAGTTCATCAATGCAAAATACATATAGACAAAGATATTAAGCATTCCATGTGCAAACAAGGCAGTGTAACTGTCCTGGCTGTAAATAAACCCCTACTTCTGAGTTAACACATGCACAGTGGGCATCAGACTTTTCTTGATATTGATACATTGATGCATGTTTTATGTGTATTTCTTTCTTGTAACTGATGGATATTTCACTGTGTGCATTTCTGTCATGCAGGAGTACAACATTTTCTTCCACGCCTACTACAATAAAACTGTGTCCTGGTCAGATCGCATGGAGTTTGTGAATGGCTGGTACATCCTCATCATTGTGAGCGATACGCTGACCATTGCTGGGTCGGCCCTTAAAATAGGAATACAAACAAAGGTGTGTTTACTGTTTTGCTTTATTTGAGATATTTTGACTCATTAATCCAGTATTTTATGGTAGGAAGCCTCAACTAGAATCCATTTGGCTTCTCGGAGCAGGGGAACCTGGTTAATGATCTAAGAGCAGCACTTATAATTGATGATGCTTCATAAATTATCAAGGTCTTTATGTTTGTAGTATGATACAAGAGGAGGAACAAACACTTATTTATTACCTAAGTCATCGAATTGTATTTTTTCCTCTTACAGTACCTGACAAACTACGATGTGTGTAGTATTTTGCTGGGAACAGCCACAATGCTCGTCTGGGTTGGGGTGATTCGCTACCTTGGCTTCTTCAAGAAATACAATGTAAGAGCGTCCACAGAACATCTTTCTGTTTTTGTACAGTACATCAGACTGACATGTAAAAATGAGAAAATGCATGTTCAAAAAATTTTTTAAAAACCTTTTTCCTTCTTTCCTAGATCTTAATCCTAACCCTCAGGGCTGCATTCCCAAATGTGATTCGATTCTCCTGCTGTGCAGCCATGATCTATCTCGGATACTGTTTTTGTGGCTGGATTGTGCTCGGGCCTTACCATGACAAAGTATGTAAGCCAACCATAAGATCCATTTGTCTTCATGCTCTGTAAACCTGTCAGCGCAGCCTCATAGATTCCCTGGAGTATGTGGTGCTTATACGCTCTTGCAATGCATTTATCATTGGAAAAGTGATAAATGCAGACTATTTTTATTCCAGTTCCGGACGCTGGACAAGGTGACAGAGTGCCTCTTCTCTCTCATCAACGGGGATGACATGTTCTATACCTTTCAAAAGATCAGTGAGAAGAGCTACATGGTGTGGCTTTTCAGCAGGCTCTACCTCTACTCCTTCATCTCCCTCTTCATCTACATGGTGCTCAGCCTGTTCATCGGTCTCATCACTGACACCTACGAGACCATCAAGGTCAGCCTGGATCACCAGCACATCACAGAAGCTTTCACTCAATGAAAAGTTGCTATTTAGCACAGAGATGCCTTCTCCTGTGACATAAAGAGAGAATCTGTATTGTTTGTGCTTGCACTGAAGTTAAGCTTCTGTATCCTGCCTCTTTTCTAGCATCACCAACGAGACAAGGTGCCAGTGTCCCAGCTTCATGCCTTTATAGCGGAGTGCAGGGACCAGCCTGAATCTGGACGATACCAGACTGATGAAGAGCCAGCATCCTGCTGCTCCTTTCCATGTTGCTGTTTTAGATGAAGAGAGAAGATCTATCCACAAATTTACAGACATTTACATCATAAGATTGAACAAAACCCCAGTTTGACACATGGACAGTTTGGATTGTTGAGGTTCAGCATTTGAAAATAAATAAGTATTTTAATGTAATATATGTAAAATAAAAGTAATAATAATAAAAAAGAAAAGAGAAAGAAAGAAAGAAAGAAAGAAAGAAAGACTTTTCCCAATAACTTAATGTTATGTATTTTATTTTTTATTTTTTATTTTTTAGACATATTCCAGTCATAGAAAGGGGGAATTGCTGTACTTTCAATGTATAACAGTTTATGTAAATAAATATAAAATATTTACCATTGCTGTGAATGCGTGTTCCATTTTTTGAGCTAGTAGCCTATGAGCACAAAAGTGCTGACACTGGCAGAACACTGCACCTGAAAGGGGAAATTCACCTCTCTCACTAGCGCGAGCATGACAGTCCACGTAGGTCCTGCTTTTTAACAACTGCGCTTCTCATTTGCATAATCGTGCAGTGAAACGTTCACATCCAATGCTCGGCTCAGATACTGGTTGCTAAACAACGCTGTCTCCAATGACTGCGGTGTTTGATTTGAAGCCAGCGCAGGAGTGGACTTCAAAACAATCAGCAGCCACCACTGGCATACCGAAGCGTCTCCGGGCCGCACTGACGTGAACGTTACACAGGTGAAATACAGCCTGTAATTGCTGCTGACAAGGTGACGACTGAGCCCAGCAGTTCAGGCTATGATTCAGCGAAGAAGTCTTTTTCAGTTTGTCAACATTAGCGACTGAACTTGACATTTAATTGAGTTTATGCGAATTCACGCCGTCGGACTCATTTGCTTGTGAGTATTTTTAGCATGTTGACGTTATCCAGCTTAGCTAACAGTGTTAACTATGCCGTAGCAGTTGAACGATGTGGGTATTTAAAGTTGCGATTTCAATGCTAACTTTAACTTATAAACCAGGCATGATAAACAGTATCGGGTAGTGAGCAAGTTGTTGTAACCCACCATAACCTGACACCGTGGCAGAAAAAGACAAGTTTAACCACCTCCACTAACGTTTCTTAACTCAAAATTAGGTGAAGAAGAGTATAGCCGTGTTGTTAAATGCCATAAACCACCATACACAGCAGCAGTGTACAACTTGCTAGCTAACTTAGAGTAATGGAAACATTTCTCAGCTACGTAAAGTGTCAGTGAACGCCTCAGGGCTAAATGCTGCATGTGAGTTTAACTTTAGATAAGGGTTGAATGCTTGCTGTATAATTAGATAAGGGCCCTAGAGACAGCTTGCTATGATGTGCTTTGAGCGCACTGTGGCAGAACCAAACTAATCACCTGTTTCTAGCAGCTAATAGCTTCACTAACTTAATTTTCGCGCTGTATTGGCTGCATTAGGGAAGCTTTTTTTCCGGTTCATCAGCTCAATGAACATTAATGTCCATACAGATGCTGGGACATGAGGATTTATATGGCACAGTAGTGGGAGTGCCAAATGTAGAAATCTGGTTTAGCTTGTTTGACTAGAACATGTAAAGATCATATTATTGAAGGACCATTATTAAAAGCCACTCTCCCATGTGTAGAAGTGCGTTTTTTTCCAAACTCTGTTGCTTGATGCTGAGACAATCTTACCCTGCAGTTTAGTTGTCAGTAGCCAAAAGAAGTGCCCTCTTAAACTCCAGTCCAACCCCCAATGGCACGCAGCTAACAATTAATCCTGCGTTGGTGAAGTGCCAGCCCAGATTATCTATTGCTGGTCTGTGTCATGGCCTGTTGCTCTATTTCAGGGCTCTGTTCCAGTGGGAGCCTCCGATCTGCTGCATGACTGCTAATCCACCCGCCCGCCTCACATAGCTCATGAGCGCATCAGTGTCCTGATGTTTGGGTGATATGGGAGACTGGTGGACAACTGCACCAATAGAGACGTCTATGGGTAATCAGCTGCGTCGATTGGGGTGTATCTGTCAGAATATTTCAAGAATAGAAAGGCCCAAAGGCCGTGTTTTTTGGGATCTGCTAGAGGTGACCTATATTTGTGTTCTCCTTTTAGACCAATAACCTAATTCAAGCCTCTCTGCAGTAGAATGTGGTTACAGTGTACTCAGTGTACTCGCCTGCATCATTTATCTCTCTGTCCTCTCTGTTTAGGAAGCCATGAGATCTCCAGCATATCGCAAGTGATAATGTCCCCCTCCAGGCAGAACAATTTTGTGTCAATGCACTCCTCTTTGCCCCTGTCCAAAAGCTCCTACAATGTGATAAGTGCCTTCTGTACAGAGGAGAATATTCCTCAGTGCATCTCCTACATCAATCAGGTACTGTAATGCTCAGGTTTATAAATACAAAGACACAGTGGTGCATGTGGATATAGATTTGATTCCAATTTAACCTTTTTGTATGGAGATGACCTGCTAACACCACAACAATGACACAACCCCTCATTCTTTCACAGGAGATTGCCTCAATGGGCCTCTCCACATGTATTGAGGCCAGCTCAGCAGGGGGAGCCAGCCTGAGAACAGCACCAGCTCTGAACGCCATGTACGAGCTGCTGCAGGTTCACCGGCGCAGTCAGTGCTCTGTGGAGGAGCTGGAGAGAGAGCAGCTGAAGAACTCCAGCACCCTGGAGCACCTGCAGATAGGCAACTCCAGACTAAAGGCAAGTGTGGCAGTGAATCTCTCAGAATTGTTGCTACCTTACTCCTGTGTCAGCTGTCATCATCACACTGTTAAACACAAACAGCATCCTTGTGATCCTGAAAGTCGCCAATGAAATGACCTCACGTCTTCTACTTCCTGCAAAAGAAAATATCTTAAATTGTGAGCTCATGCTGCACTAGTGGGCATAGTAAAAAATAAATAAATAAAACCAATAAAACCTTCACAAATTTTTGAACAATCTCGCTCATCCCTATCACTTCATATAAAATTGTTTCTCTCGCTAACTGATATCCCATTGGTTTACACCTGTGGATGATCCCCCTCCCTATGTTATGTGCCACAATGTTGTTTCAACAGGAAATACATGATACCATAGGGTGACATCTTTAAATGAACTTTGAATCAGTTGCTCATAGGAAACATTGCATGACAAATATAGTACAGTAACCCATACTGTTTGAGTGCTTTGTGTTGTGCCCATAATAGGACTTTGTGCATTTCTTCCAGGATCAGCTGGAACTGTCCAAAAGGGAGAAGTCAGGTTTACATGAGACAGAGAGGCAGCTACAACTCAAAATTAAGACTTTGCAGAGCTGCCTAAAAACAGAAAAGGATGAGGTAAAGATTAATTTGTCAACAACCATGCTTTCAGTTTCTCATTGTACGCGGGAACCTGACAGACTGTCGTTTGACTGTCCTGGACAGGTTCAGAAGCTCCAGAGTATCATTGCCAGCCGTGCCTCTCAGTACAGCCACGATGCCAAGAGGAAAGAGCGAGAGTGTGCAAAGCTCAAGGAACGCCTGAGCCAGCTGCTGGTTGACAAGAAGGATAAGAAGCTAGGTAAGCATGCTAGCCTCCAGCATAAATACAGCCTATACTTCCCTATCAAATACAATGCGCATCCATCTCTTTATTTTGAAAAATATAGAACAAATGAACTTATTTTTGGCTCCCTATCTCTCCCAACTAGCTATTGATGTACTGAACTACCTAGGACGACCAGATGGGAAAAGAATCCAGTGGAGGACTGCAAAAGTGGCAACCAGGTAGAATTTATCACATCACTTGTCATCTGTCAGCCATTTCCCAGGACTTAAGAATGCACAATATGAGTGAGGTGTGTGTTTGGAAATTCCTCTCTGCAGCCATGAGGGTGAGATGTACAAGTCCTTGCTCAGCGACTACGAGGCACGTCAGAGGTCTCTGATGTTAGAGAATGCTGAGCTGAAGAAAGTCCTCCAGCAGATGAAGAGAGAGATGGTGTTTATCCTGAGTCCACGCAAGCCCTGTGCTAGAGGAGCCCAAGCTGATGACAGCCATGAGCAGGTATTTCTGTCTTTTATTTCTTACTGTATGGACAAAAATAACTTGCAGCTGGCCTGTGTGTGTATGTCATGTCTCTCTCTGAAGGATGTGTCCATAAAATTTGGTATGGTGCTATTGTGTCCTAATGCTTGTTAGAAAATCATGAAATCCACAAATATCATGGAATACTAGTTCAAATCAAGTGACTTTTCAAGAGTAATGTTCAGCTTGGCATGTTGGCTCACCATCCGAGAGTTGGAAAACTAAAAATTTGCTAAATTTTTTACTGGCCAAATAAATTAATGTAATCTATGTAGTAATGTAGTCTATATTTTTCAGACATATCACACAGTCTATATTTTTCAGACATATCACACTGCTCCACTTTCCTCCCACTGTCAAAAGACATGCAGATCAGGCGGACTGATTACACTAAATTGCCCATAGGAGAGAATGTGAGTGTTTTTCTGTGTGTTAACCTCTGTGATGGACTCGTGACCTGTCCAGGGTGTTTCCCTGCTGTCTGCCTAGTGCTGGGATGGGCTCCAGCCCCTCCAAATGTTACTGTCTTAAAAAATTACTGGCAGTACTGCAGGAAGCCATCACTGATTTATCTGCCAGACAGATTTTACTGGCATTTGGTGCTTGGCAGCAGGTCATTTCAGAACCCTTTTTAAAGAGGGTTGTAAAATTTCACGTTTATGTAAACCACTACATGTCTAGCCCCTCTGCAAACCTCACCTGTGTGCATGTTCATATGTGTAGGGTTTAATGTGACCAAACGCATGAATCGTTTGAATGTTTTAACGTTCTTCTCTCTCTTTCTGCTGTGTTCAGGTTGGATCAGATGGAGAGGAGAAGGCAGGTGACTCCAGCAGGGAAACCCTGGACCAGTCATGTGAGCATGCCAGGGAGCAGCTCACCAACAGCATCCGCCAGCAGTGGAGGAGGCTGAAGAACCACATGGAAAGATTAGATAGCCAAGGTACATGCAGCAATGTCATACACCTCAATATATGTATCAGTGTATTACAATTTTAAAGATCAGTAAGTTGTAATGAGAACTATAAGCTGTTCTGGATGTTATTCTATGACAACTCAACTGTTGTAGCCCATAACAAATCACCTGTATTTGATTTGGCTTTTACAGTCATGTGTCTGGAAAGACACGGAGTTCAACTCATACATGTTTTCTTTTCTTTTTCTTTTTCTTTTTTTTTTCAAGCATCTCTAGCACAGAATCAGCTGGAGTCTGGTAAAGAGGTGGTGCCCAGGGAGATCCACGAGGAGGAGATGGAGAGGATGAGGCTTGAAGTGCAGCAGTGTAAAGACTTCATTCACACCCAGCAACAGCTCCTCCAGGTCAGAGCATTTGCCAGTTACTAAGACCAAACATAGGTTCATATGTTGCTGTTACAGTTTCTATACTAACAGTCATAAGGCTGCTTTATTACATGTCCTAATTAAGCAATATAATTAATTCAGAATAAATTAGTGTTTTTGTGCACCATCTGCTATTCTGACAAACTGAAGACGTATTTGGTTAGTAAATGAAGTGTGTGTGTGCGTTTGTGCCTGAGCAGCAGCATCTCAACTCGTCGTTTGATGATGAGACAGCCGCACTTCTTAATGACTGCTACACACTGGAAGAGAAGGAGCGCCTCAAAGAGGAGTGGAAGCTCTTTGAGGAGCAGAAGAGAAACTTTGAGAGGGAGAGGAAGAACTTCACAGATGCTGCCATTCGCCTGGGGCGAGAGGTACTGAAGTCTTTTTTACATGGCATAATAACTTTATATGCTTTGTTTTATGGAAGTTGTAGTTAAGTTACATTTATTTAAACTTTTTTGTATCTCACAGAAAAAGGCCTTTGAGGAGGACCGTGCCTCTTGGCTCAAGAACCAGTTTTTGAACATGACTCCGTTTGTAGACCGCAAGAGGCATTCCTTGTCTGACTGTCAAAGTGCCTTATCAATCAGTAAGTCAGAATGGTATTCACACTCGAGTTTCTATGCACAAATACTGCAATAGGAATGAAAACTCTGCAGTAAAGACAGGCAGATAATAACATAGCACCTAAATGTTTGATGTTCTTCAGTAGAAATTACCCATGAGCGCAGTCTTTTTCTTTGTCTAAATGAAGCCTGTGAACATTAATCAGAGATACAATATTTGGTTGGAAACTATAAGAAATTGGAGCAATATTATTTTGAGAATGATTGGAACTCAGTAGTCTACATGACATAATCCATCGATAACTGCACCTTGTGCAGTTGAATGAAAACTGAAAGAATTTTATTTTTAAGAAAAAAAAACTGTAGGGAATATTAACAGAACATTCTCTATACATGTAAACTGTTTAACTAACATAAGGTACCGGTGTGCAGTCAATTTTTGCCAAATTCTTCCATATAATAGCATTATCCTCAACCATAAACATACATGATCCACAGAAATGTGCAGAAAAAAACAACAAATTCACTGATCTTAATTTATCATTTTCATTGTAGGAAGTGAGCAAGAGATGAGGGTTTCTCCCGCCAAAGCCAACTCAACATACGCTACGATCTCCACTCCTAAAGCTGCACATAGCGCTGGTGTGCCATCCACTGCAGAGCTTTACCGGACACTCCGCCTGGTACCAGACAGCAGGTATATTCAGTCAACCAAATTAGTATTGTTTGTATTCATATTGGATATATGTTTCCTAGGCTAGTTTGCAGGGCTGGGATTTAATTTGTACAGTGTTATTTCCTCATTTAAACCTCATGCCAAAAGAGAATATGAAATACTTGAAACTTCGAACACAGGCCATTTCATGAATAGCCAGTGTACCTCAGAGTAGTGCATCCTACTTCAGTGTGGGTGGGCTCAGTGCAGACCAAACCCTTTCCCTGGCCGTGTTAGTGCCATTATCATACTCACTGAGCTACACATGATCATCTTTTTCAAGGTTAATACTTTTATTTTCCTCTTTAGTTCCTCCCGGCATTCAAAGCGAGGGAGCTGGCAAGAGTCCAGCACCATCCAAGACGGAGATACCCGGGTCAGGTCGAAACACAGAGTCCGATGTGGAGACTTGAGTATCTTCTCTGTGGGTGAAGATGAAAACAGCCTCAACTTTAGACAATCCAGTGCCATTGTTGTGGACTCCACTTCACAGACAACATGAGCAACAATGTCATCAACACTGCCTCAGGATGCCACTCACTTTATAATTATTCTGATTTTTCTCGTGACATTATGTTTTTTTATCATGGATCATTCATCAAAGTTGATCCAACAAGAGAGCACTTTAATGAATCTGCCAATGTTTATTTTCATTTTTTCTTTATGGGCAAAACAGCATTTAGAAGCTAAGCTACATTCAGGTTAAGGAGAGTATATAAGCACTAATTTGAATAAACTGGAGCTAAAGAACACTCAAATTTTCTACATATTGATAAGGTATTGGATGCGTAAGAGTAGTTTTAAGCTAGAATGTAATTGTAATGTTTACACATTCTTCATTTTAGATGTATAGATTACATCATTTAAATGGAAGCTTATAATAATTGATACAGTCTCTATAACTTACATTAATAATGATTTGCTGGTTTAAGACTGCAATAAAGATGTTTTTAATGAGCTATTTGTCTTTTTTCCCCCTCTGGTTTGCTGCCCACTAGCGATTTGAATAAAGCCTTGCAGTTACAGGCGTGAAAAACCGGAATCCGGATGTCATCATCTTTGCTTTTGTCTCCGCATCCAGTCGACTGGCCCGTTCACTGCATTTTACCGAAAAACGGCGAAAATGTCGGGTTCCTCAAATCTTGTAGCCATGAAAAAAATCGTACAGCAGCTCCGCTTTGAGGCGAGCATAAACAGAGTGAAGGTATGGGTTCAATTATTTTCTTCATATTTTGCTCAAAATGAGTGTAAAAACGTCAACCATCAAGCTGGTCCGCTAACAGCGCTAGCTAGTAACGTTACCAGCGGCAGCGGAGGATTAGCTGCTAGCTAATGTTTAGCAGAGAAGGGCGTTGGACAGCAGGGCGGATTGAAATTAGTCTTGTTCTAACACACTGTTTGGATTAACTGTCGGTAACGTTATAGTATTGTAGAGCTGAGGCTGTGTTAAGCTCGTTAATCGCTTGAATCCAGCTACAGATCCTGGGCTCGTAACTCAAAGCAATGAAATAACGCATTAGTTAAGTTAGTTATTCCCATTGTAACCTGGGAGCAACAATTTGCTGGCTAATATACTCGCTACATTTTACGTTGCTCGTTGAAATAAGTGGTTGTACCCTCTTTTTGTCTGAAATTGTACGGAAAATACATTTGCCTTTCTTGCGATTGGTCAGCGTTGATGCCCAATGTTGTCATTGTTTTTCCTCAATGAGATCAAAGTTGTGGGAATACAGCTGTGCTGCCTTAAAGTGAGAGCACTGAGGAAAATGGCGGTGTACATGGGATATAGTTTTTGGACCATTTGTACTTAAGTCTTATATTTACTGGGGTAATAAAAGTAAAGACTTATCTCGGATTGGTAACTGTTGAAGCTGAATCAGAAAGCGGCTACACTGAGTAAAGCATTACCACCCTAAACCACAAGAAAAAACCTGCTTTCCTGGCTTAGTGTTGTAAGAGTTGATTTGCGAGACACTTCTCAAAATAAAGTTACAGAGTGCTAAGACAAAACTAACAAATAAAAACAACACTTAGGTAGATAATGTTTACATTTATTGAGTACAGGAGCCCTTTGACAGTAGCTTATAACTGTTTAAAATCCACATCACAAAGTAAACTACCAGATAAAAATACATCAATGCCAGTGTACACCTCATGTGACATTTGACCCAGTCGAAATTAAAGATGCATTTTGTGGAAATCAGATGTACTCCTTATACATATACTATAGATTTGTATAACACTAGTCTTTGTGTCATGGTTTTCTTCTTTGGTCTCTTGCCCCAGGTCTCCCAGGCAGCTGCAGACCTTCAGCAGTTTTGCATACAGAACGCCCTGCAGGACCCCCTGCTCACTGGTGTGTCCTCCAGTACCAACCCTTTCAGGCCACAGAAAGTCTGCTCCTTCTTGTGAAACCACTGCATTCATTGGTAGGTTATCTCACCATGTTGACCTCACAGACACACCAACATTTGTTGTAAGCTGTTGAAGTTGTAGGCTTCATTTCATTCCCATCAGTGCAGAATGAAGTGATTTCTGAAAAATGTTAACACTTGTCACCAGCCTTCTCCAAAACAACTGGAGTGAACAGAGACTGGTTCTTTAGAGTTTAAAAACACTTAAAACACCATAAAATTACTCCTAACAGCACAAGAGTTTTGAAGTTGTCCCCACTTGTTATTCAGTGCACTAACAGTAACTACAGTAACAAGCAGATGCTGCCTTTAAATGCTGTCAGGTTAATTGCATTTCACTGTAGAGCTTGCCAGACTAATGCAATAAATTAGTAAATACAAATGTGACATTCTCACTCTTATTTGATGTTCAGCAATTTTTAGCCAATTATCCTCAGTTGCAAACTAGTGTGAATATTGTCTTTGTTTGTACTTGCTTTCAAGTCACCAAAATAAATAATTGAATACTATTATCGTTTTGGGCCAAATTGCTATTTCTGACCAAAGACTACTTGAATAAACAATTATTTTGAGCAGCATGTGAAGGCACCATCTGCTTGCTATGGTAGTGACAAATGGCCCAGTGTAGAAAAAGCGTTGAGTGGAAAATCTAGCAGTAAATAATGAACTTTTTGGCCCACGGTGCAATTGTTTTGCTTCAGAACACTTGGATTATGCTATTTGGGGTAATTCTGTAATCATATTTGTCCCTATTTGGAACACTTAAAAAAATATTCCCATTCACTCCACTTTTTCTGGAGGAGGCTGTACTGACTAACTTTGTGTGTGTTGCATTGAACTGCAAACTGCACTGCTGTTTCGTCTGACATGAGGGGGAAGAAAACATTTTTTTTTTTTTGGGTTGAACAGTTCCTTTAACTTGTCATTTATCATATTTCAAATCCCACATGTCTAATCTCCATTTTCTCTGTCTTCTTCTTTTTCCCTGCTCCACAGGCCTTTATTTTGATGCTACAGGGAAAAGTTGACCTCAACACTGCTCCTCATGCCAAGCCATTATACTGCCACGGGATCTTTTTGAGTGTAGAGCACATTGGAATCATGTCAGGAAGATGACCGTCTATTTTCAGCCACAGTAGAAGAAAGGAGACCGTTTTATTTTTCATGGCACAGTGTGATTTTCAAGTAAATTATTGTGCCTTTTCTATTGTTCTATTTTAGTCATCACTGTTCTTGACTTTTTGTATTTAATGATTAAAATACATTCTTTACTACTCCAAGTTTTTGTTGATTGACTTTCTGTTTTCTATGGTCTCATCACCATATTATTTGACATGACATTGTAGACAACCACTTGTAAAGGCATACTGACAGTAGTGTAATGTGAGGAGCCTTTTATTTAGAGATCATCCAGTAGGCAGTAATGAGTTTGGAGGCATTTTGGAGTCACTGTTTATTTGGGACTCATTGATATGGGACAGAACTGACTTTGGTTGTAATTTGAAACAAAATACACAATACAGTGTAATCAGTCACATTGCAACAGTAACGTCTCTCCTTGCAATGAATGAAAGGCTGATTTTTGTTTTGTTTTTAAAGAAAGTTTTTATTCTTGTATCTGCTGACAAAAACTGCTGCCTTGATAGAAAAACAATCTATTTGACAGAAATTTAGGTAAACTGAACTGGCTTAACTGGAACCTTTTGACTTTATCCTAACTTAAGGTTTTGTGACCACCACATGTATCCCACATAGAATTCAAACATAACCAGAGCCAACTCAATAGATGTGATGTTCCAATCTTTATTACCTAATGATATAAATAGTACTTGTTGTTTTGGTAATTTTGGTAAAGGTTATGGTCCATAAATTGGGAGTAAGGTGTATTTGATTTGCAAGCTATTTTACAAACATACATTTTGGAGGCAAAGTAATGTAAATGTAAGTTGGGTGAAATGACTGGGTTTAAGAAATTTTGAAGATTGCGTATTAAGGAACAAGTAATCCGACTGTGTTTTGAAAGAAACCCTGACAGCTCTGATTATAGAAAATAAAAGATCAACAAGCAACGTGAACTCGCGGCAGGAGCTCACCGAACAGCAACAGCACTGACAGGTTATAAGAGGGGAAATTATTTACCAAACACATCTATCACCTTTATTTTAATCAGTTTTTTTTTTTTTTTTTAAGAATTCAACACCCCTTACATCAGGAACGGGT
>OMLF01037424.1:55384-78664 GCA_900302615.1 Holocentrus rufus | reverse complement strand
GACAAAAACTGCTGCCTTGATAGAAAAACAATCTACTTGACAGAAATTTAGGTAAACTGAACTGGCTTGACTGGAACCTTTTGACTTTATCCTAACTTAAGGTTTTGTGACCAGCACATGTATCCCACATAGAAGTCAAACATAACCAGAGCCAACTTAATAGATGTGATGTTCCAATCTTTATTACCTAATGATATAAATAGTACTTGTAGTTAATGGATTCTACTGATACAGTCTGTGTGCTGTAGTTTCAAAAATGAGTAAATAAAGTAGATAATTACTTTCTGGAGTACTCAAACTTGTCTCTGGGGTGATGGCATTAGATTTGTAAGAATCAGACATTTGTTGTAATTTTTCACATTTTGGTAAAGGTTATGGTCCATAAATTGGGAGTAAGGTGTATTTGATTTACAAGCTATTTTACAAACATACATTTTGGAGGCATAGGAATGCAAATGTAAGTTGGGTGAAAATACTGGGTTTAAGAAATTTTGAAGATTGTTTATTTATGGTAAAGGAACAAGTAATCGGACTGTGTTTTGAAAGAAACCTTGACAGCTCTGATTACAGAAAATAAAAGATCAACAAGCAACGTGAACTGGCGGCAGGAGCTCACCGAACAGCACTGCCAGGTTGTAAGGGGAGTAATTATTTACCAAAAACATCTATCACCTTTATCTTCATCATTTTTTTAAAAGAATTTAACACTCCTTACATCAGGAACGTGTTGCTTGCTATACACCTCACATGATTGTGCAGCGCCCTCTATTGGTGAACACGGGATTAACCGAAAGCGTTATGTTCTCGCGAGAATCAAACTAGCGGAAGTTGAGAGACAAACCCATGAGCGCAGACTGAACTCAGGTCAGTCTTCTCATTTCACTTTTGGTACGTATATGTCAAATGTGAGTCGTAACTGGTCGTCGATCAGCTGAAAATAGCCTACTATCCTCAACAGACCGACGAGCAAATCATGTGACAGTTGCTGTGGAAACGACGGTTGTTTCATTCGTACAAACTACAAGCTATTTGACGTTAGCTTAAAATTGACTAGCAAGTCATGCAAATGTGAACGAAGGAAACCAAGTGGACAGGGAATCGAGCTGACAGTCCACTTCGAACCGACGCCGACAGCTGCAACTTACTTTTTCTGCGTGGTGGTTTGTTCTCTCCTTAACTTTCAGACAGCCAGATACAGTTAAATTGGGTAACATTAGGCTAACAGTTAAGCTAGGTTAACTGTGTAACTAGATTGTTTGGAGCCAACCTTCACAATGATCTCGAACCAGAGTTCACTTGTTAATTGTAAGCCTATAAACCGCTTTTACTGGATGAATAACATCTCCCGCAGCTGAACAACAGCTCTGCTGATTGTGGTACAAGAGTTGCAACATCCAACCCCAGGATCATGATGCTCCAGGATGGGTCAACGCAGCTCCTGTGCCTCACAGCCAGCAGTGGGGTTCCCCTTTTCACAAGGGGAGCCTCCAAACAGCTCCCTTTCCCTGTCATCGGGTCCCTAAATGGAGTGCACATGTTCGGAGGTGGCCAGGGAGTCTTGCTGTCCAGCAGTGAGACAGAGCGTGGGGGGAAAGTGGTGTGGAGAGTCTTCCAGGATAGTGTGATGCTCATCGCCGTGAATAGTGGACAAGGTGGTGGGGGCAGCAGTAAAGAGGAGGAGCTCTATTTACAGCGGCTGCTGGAGAATGTGTGGAACTGCATGGTGCTGGTGCTGGGGCAGGACGAGCTGGCCAGTGTGAGGAATGTGGAGCGGCTGAAGAGGGACTTGCGCTCCTGCTTCGGCCTCATTGATCAGCTGCTAGAGGAGAGGCAGGAGGGCATCATGGGGAATCTCACTCACTGCGCCGACTGCCTGCTCCCCCCCAACCCTGCTCTTCTCCAGGAGGCGGTGGAGAACTTCACGCAGGCTGCGGACAGTGAGTTTGGTTGCCTCATGGTTCACGGGCGGATTGCCGCAGCGACTGAGAAGTGGTGGCGCCTGGCACCGCAGGAAGTAGTGCTCCTCTCCGCTTTGATGCGGTCCCTCTCGGTCTCTGGATCGGCCTCTGGTGATTACCCAGTCTTCCTTCCCCAGGGCAGTCCCACTGTGGCCCACCGCCTCCTCCGCTTCCAACTGCTCCCGGGGGCAGATGTGTGCATCCTGTGCGGCCCCACGCCTTCCCTCCTCAGAGCTGAGAGCGGGCTGGTGGGGCGTTTCTGGTTACCCCTGGCGGAGACTTTGAGAGGGTGCCTGGCTGTTGGGGAACGCTGCCTGCCGGGATCTGTATCCCTGCGCCCTGATGTGTTGGCGCTGCTTCTCATCAACCGTGAAACGCGTCGCTCAGTCTCCTGTGTGCGAACCTCCACCCCCACTCACCCCCCAACTTCTGAACCCCCTCTGCCCTCTAAGGCTCGTTGCTGGGAACTACTGAAGCTCTTTTACATCTTCAGCAGCACACGCTACTTCAGCCAGGAGGAGACGTTGTGCGTTTCCCCAGAGGAGAAGGCTCAGAGAGGCAGCTGTGAAGACTTTGCCCTTGGTTTCTCCCACCAGCCGCTTCAGTGCTACCTGGTTGCAGAGGAGTGCAAATGCTATGGCCTGCAGACTCCACAGCACCAGCTCTACCTGCTCACCCCGCTCTCAGTACCCACCTTCGCCCTGCGTACTGTGGCCACAAACACACTCTCAACCATCACTGCAGCCACTGGCTTTTAAAGCAGCATTCTCATTCTTACCTGGTGTGTCTTAATCAGCCGTGCCTGCATTTGAACTTTTCTTCTTCCTGTCTTTGTTGATAATTACAATCGGTAAAAATTACCTCTTGAAAAACTGATCCTAGCTACTGCAAAAATAAATAAATAAATAAAAGATCTTGATCCATCTGTCCTAAGGAGAATGATTATCAGAGTACTGGAAAGACAAAGCAAGCAGTATTGCCATTGATTTTCTGAACATATTAAATCATTTTTAGTGATTTACTACTCAAGAATTCATTTCAGCATTTAGGCTTTGGAACCGTGTAAAATGCTGAACATGTGAAGAAAATGTTAGAACAAAGTGAAGTTTTGCTTAAGGCGTTTTACGTTTAAGAGATAGTTGCTGTTGCACTATTTTCTCTCTGTATTCACAGCTAGCTCCACTGGCTTCAACACTGTCTCTATAACAGTAATGTCAGTGCTGCTCAGACCTCAGTCCAAATGCCTGAATGTTTATCTTAAGTTTCACTGAGTGAATAACCTGATCACCAGGACTGCATTGTCTCAAAATGTATACTTGATTATCTCAACTACTGTTGGAGAACCAGAAAAATACACTGGGCTAGGGCTTTTGGCCCTTATTTTTAATATCTGCTGTGTGTTCAGTAAGTACATGCTGCTGTTCATCATTCTGACAGTTTGAATCCTCTATGGCCTTATGAAAATGATCCATTTGACTGAATTATGATACTGGTACAACTTGTCCCGAAATAATGTCTGTTTTTACATATAAATTGTCAACTGCTTTGTTAATTTTTTGAGATCACAGTAACAAAACAGAGCTCTAATTTTCATTCATTAAATATACTTGAAGGACTTCTGTATCCCTGAGTGAGTTACTTAAAAAAAACACGAATGAAAAAATGTGATGCTGTTTGCTATCTGCTGCTAGTTTAATATTTCATAGCAAAACACCTCCACATAAGATGCAACTACGCACCATAAATCATTTGAGAAAGAACCGGAGTGAAAAATGTGTGAGAAAGGGAAAGCTGAAAAAGTACACATGCTGAGTTGGATCATCCCAGTTCGAACGTGAAATCTGACACACTTCCATTCTAAGGTCTGACCTTGTTCGTCCACCCTCCACATTCCCATCGTGCCATAGGCTCAGGCTAAAGTAACTCCAAACTGACGTATTGATGCACGACAGAACGGCACTGAATCTCTTTGGTTTTCGGCGATCTAATTATATGTTTTCCTGAAATTTCACTGCCTGTAATCACATGAGCTACTATAAATTCTCTGCAAACTGAATATTTTAGGAAGTGAAATTATAATTTCTCGTAAAGTTAAATGCGGCTTTATCATAGAAAGACTCATGCATGTAGGTATGCGTGCTATATAGAGTGCATTGTATAAGCTGCAGACAGTTGGGTAACTGGGCTCGTGTCCAAATAGGAGGAGCAGAAATCTTTTTTTGCAAAGTTGCCTGCAAAGTCTCCTCCCAAATTGTACAGAGCGCACTGCCGCTCCACGACAAAAGGAAGGCGGTGCGGGGAGCTGCAGATAAAGTTAGAAGCGGCCCTGGTTCCCAGACATTGGTCCTCTCATCCTGTCTGTAGTCTCCGTAACGGGAGAACCGGCACTGATTGACAACCTAACGGTGCGTAGTGCAAGTGGAGGGGAGGGGATGACCGGGCTGTGAGGAGCCCTCAAAGGGGGAGGGTTACACTGGCTCATTTATGCTGCCATGCGTGCAGGAGGGGTGCAGGAGGCATACATTGTGCATTGAGAGGCTAGGGCACTGTGGATGCAGCCAGGGCTCAGACAAACAGGGGGACTAGTTATCATTTTGTCGAAGACACATTAACACTGTCACACATCTGAGAAGTCCAAAGGTCGTGGGCGCCTTAGTTTTAGTGTGGGAGCTGCTGCACTTGCACAATCTGCTGCAACCAGTGCGGTGGTCCCTGAGCGGCGCAGAGGGCTTTTAAGTTGCTCAGCTGTTGGAAAAGTAGACTAACATGTCAGCTGCTCGCATGCTACCATCTAGGAGCGTCCGCGTTTTAACCCGGGTCCGGAATGACGGTAGCGGTAGAGCGCAGGGTCCCGGGCCGAGGGTCCACTCTCTGACTTCTCCTCTGTCCTCCTCTTCCTCCTCCTCCTCCTCCTCCTCTGCCAGAGCCCTGTCAGGACTTAGCGCGACGCGGCGTGGACTTCCCAAGGGCGAGATGACCGAGAACGGAGGGGCGTCCCGGGGCAAGGTGCTCACCATCGACACCATGAACCCCACCGTGAAGAAGGTGGAGTACGCCGTGCGCGGGCCCATCGTGCAGCGCGCCGTGCAGATCGAGAAGGAGCTGAGAGAGGTTTGTGCCAACAGGTGTTCACCTCTCTTGACTTTATGTCCCCTTTATCACCGCATCTACCTTGTTGCTGTTATCTAATCATCTGCTTTGCAGGGAGGTTCACTCATTGTCTGTTTTGCATTATGTCAGCCAGTTCGTTCTCTTAGTCTGGCAATAACAAAAAGTTGGAAAGCCACTGGGCAACTTTTGGGAAGTTTATGCAGCATCATGCAAAGAGTCGTTTCTGGCAGTTCAGATTAATTCCTAATCACAGGTATTTTTTCATGATGTTGACAGGGCTGACAGTTGTATCTAACTGTTTGAGCTGAAGACTGAAGAACAGTTCAGGATGCTAAGAGGATATTAATATCTGTCAGGAGTTGGCAGAGCTCAACTAATTCTCACTCCAGCTTTTCTGGGGACTTTAATTGAACTTTCCACTACTTATAAATACATTGTGGTGGTGATGGTCAGTGCTCGTTGGCTGTTCATTGAGGTCTTTTTTTTTTGTGGTCTGCACATGAGTAGTGTTTCTCATTAGGTCAGCAGATTTCCATTACTCGTCATGTGCTTATCATTACCATCAAAAGACAACACCCATGTTTTATCATTAGCAGGTCTGTTTACACACCCTCCTATCAAAGTGTGTTAGGTGGCTAGTAATAATATGAAGCAACGAATATATTGAGCGTGTTGTTTTGGAAATGTGGACTCGCTCTGAAAGTGTGTTTCCCGTCACTGCCCTATCCTTTGTTTACTGAAGATGCCCATATGAAGTAGGCTTTCCACAAATTCCAACCTCTCTCTCTCTCTCTCTCTCTCTCTGTATTTATCTCTAACCTTGTTTAGTCCTTCTCTTTAGACTCTCTTAACCGTCTCTCCTTGCTCTTATCACAGCTGTTCATGGAGCGATGGCGACAATTGAGGTGAAAGTCCATAGTCTCACTTCCCCGTCCTGTTTACGTCAGCGTCTGACCTCAAAAGTGGTGTACAAACTTAAACAACAGCAATATCTGCTGTCTGCAATGTCTAGTCCTAAACACCCAACCCCCCCCACACACACACACACTCCACCTGTCCCCTTCAGCATGGCACCTTTCTTTTTAACAGCTGTAGTAAGTTTAACAGCCGTAGACTATTATCATTGTAGTTAATGGTCTACTCACCGGTCAAGAGGTCAATAGGAATGTTAATATTATGCTCTCAAATCTTGCGTCCGGCATTTTTAAACACTCATACACAAGCGGGTACCTTTAATGCCCAATACAAAATGATTGGTCCGACTTAATTGGCACCATCAGTGAAGACCATTAGTACATTTCCCTGTATAAAAGTGTCATCTGACCCCCTCTTCTCTCACACTGTTTATGTTGTTGCCATGGAAACCAGTGCTTAGTGTACAGAGTGCAGTCTTGTGTGGAAAGTGTCCTCTCTTGAGTGCTTTGTTCAGGAAGGGATGAGTACGTGAACAGGGTCTTGCCCAGGTGAAAGGTACATTTAGCGGCTGGGGCCAGCGGGGACAGTAATGACAGCGCTGACCTTTAACCAGATGGTTCACTTCCACCAAAGATTTTCTGTCCTGTTTGATCAGACCCGTGCTTCTCCACGGCCAGTCCGCCCTCAGCCAACCGAGGAGCATGGGGTATTTTATTTTTCCCCTCGTTTATAGGAGAGCTTAATCAGGTGTTATCTATTGGATGTTTAGATGTTCCAAGAGCGGAGGAGACTGTGGTTGGATTCAGTTAAGGACACACAGTCCCTCTTGAGATGGCTGCTATTCCATGGGAAAAAAAAGAACAGAATTACCGTTCATTTCGCAACGGCTCATGAAGTGATGTCTTTATGTTGGGGGTGAAACGATCATCACTGATTACAAACTCTGCTGATTCAAATGCATTGATCTGCTAAAAGAAATCAATAGAATGAAATGCCCTGATTTTGGCCTGAATTGATATGAAGTGCTTTGAATGCAATATGAATTGCAACTTTTTTGTCAGTGATGTTTATTTCCTTAGAATAAATGTTTAGGTGAATCTGTTGTCAGATTTTTTTTCATAATTCAAAGAAAGAATCATCTTACCTTATTGCACGTTTATATAATGGATATCATTTTTTTTCTAAAAGTGCTGAATCAAACTCTTGAAGTGTGGTTTACAAGCTCAAAACTAATTGAATTGTTCCAAATGGAATTAAATTGTTCTTAAATCGAACGGGCAGCTAGTGGACCGAATCTCTGTTCTAAGACAAAGATTCACACCTTACTTTGTGAATGCTTCCATCGAGGTTAACAGAAGTGCTGCTATTTCCACTTAAGATAATTAAAGATTGTCCTGCTTCTAAATTATATAGTAGTTTTTCTCATCACGTCACAAACCTTTTTGTGCAAATGGATATGATTTGCGAGCTTGACACGTGGCAGAATCAGAGACAAATAGCTGTTACTTTATGTTTTTACATTATGCTGCGTGTTCCACTGAAGTGCTCCTGATATCCAGCCTCCTCTTTTTCCTCGTGTGACCTCTCGTCAGATCTTTCCAAGTTCCTCTAGACCAGTTCCCTCTCAATTACAGGGGAATTTTTCTTTTCAACCTGAATTCCAAACGGCATTGGATTACTGTGGGAAAACAGGTCGCAGCGGTTTCATTTACTCACTTTTGTCTGTGAGATAAATACATACAGTCTCACACACACACACACACACATCCATCTTATCTCAGTTACAGCATTTCTGCTCCTACACATCCTGTTTTTCGACATGAGATCCTTTCCTCTTTGGTTATAGACTTTGCCTTGGTCTTGCCCTTTGCTGATAAGGTTAATATTGCTGATTGTTGCGTACTTTTCCAAACGGTAAATTGACATAAGACATTTAAAAGGTGAGCTTGAGCCAGCGCACTCCACCAATTAACCAGTGAAGTGCAGCAATCCAAATTCACAAATAGAGGCGGTGCAGTTGATGCACTGTGCTCTTTGTTTTGTGCTAATGAGCAGCAGATGATGAATAGGGACCTTGTGGAAATGCTTTCTAAAGCCGCCTGAGTCTCCATGGGGACAGAAGCTGAAAGGCATTTTTATAAGGTTCTGGAACCTACAAAAATGTTTTCTGTGGAGGACGGAAGTCTGGGGTTTTCATTCTGTGTTGAAGCATTCTCAGATGTTTTGAATGTTGAAATCACTGCAAAAAAATCTTCTTAGTCTCATCTTCGGTTTTACTGAAATAAGGTTTTATGATAATCTCATCTTCTTGTTTTATTAAATCAAGTGGGAAAAAAAATCTGCCATTGGTATGAGATAATCCCACTTGTTTCCAATGCTGATCTAGTTGTTTCCATATTTTTTTAAATCAAGTGTCATTTTCTTTATACTAGTGGGCTGATCTGCCTTATTCTGCCTTGTTTTGACATATTTATACTTAAAATCCTGAAACAAGTGGCACTACGTTGCAAACAAGTGGGATTATCTCATCCCACTGACAGATCTTTTCATTTGTTTCAAGAAAAACAAGATTTGACACTAAATTTGAGGCTAAATGACTTGTAACATGGAGATTTTTTTACAGTGTGTGTAGGCCGATCTGCATCACCGTCTTGAAAACAGACAAATGAAAGCACAACTGAAAGCCCAAGAAACCTGAGCAACTAGAATGACACACAGCCAAATTATGTAATGACAGATTTGCTATGATCTGGACTTAATATTAGCAACAGCTTAAACCACAGGGGCTTGAGCTGTATTATTTCATTAATGAAGCATTTTCATTATAAGGCATTATCAGGGGTAAAGCTAAGTGCAGCCTGAGCTTTGGCTACACCAAGACGACTGTTTACAACAAGAGCTCATGTTTTCCCCCTCTGCTGGTACTTCAACATTCTCTGTTTGCTTATCCGTGATAGCGGGTGTTCTGTAAAAGCACGGGCGTTCCAGCTGGTTCTTGGTTTGATTATGAAAGATCTCCTTGCCATGAACAGGAGGTTTCATTGACCGAGGGGTGTGCTTCACTCTGCACCGCGTTATTGGCCCAGGCTGACAGACACCTCTGCTCGGGGACCAATGAGAGAGAGAGACATTGTTCTCTAAAATCTGGATCGGATCGCATTGGACTGGACTGCTTTGATTTCCGCAGGGTGTCACCGTGAAGTCCCACTTGTGGCCCGCGGCGCTGTCATGCTGTTCCAAACATCTGGTGTGGGTGTGCGGTTTGTGTGAAAGCTGTTGTCTTACATCCAACTTTTTCCACATTAAATTCTCTGTTGTTTTTAAGAAATTGGAGACATTTTTTCAGCTCTGAAATCCTCTTTTTAACGTGGAAGTTGACCCTGAGTGAGGTCAAAAGCCTCGCTGTAATGTCACCGGCACTGTGTGTCTCTTGTGTTTGTGTGTGAGAAGGTTAAGGTTGTCAGGGTGATAAGACAGTTTACACAGGGCCCCACATTTACGCACACTCTCTGCATCAAGGATGTTGATAACACTGCAAGTATTATGTTGCGGTCTTGACCCAGTTGTTTTCTTTCTCTGGTGCAATGCTACAATGTGATCTCCCCTTTTTTTAAAAATCTAGAGCAGATACATGTTTGCATCAAATTTCACTAAGTCACTTCTGCCAGGAAAGAGATGCATTGTTCTGTATTTGAGTGAGCATCCACAAGTGTGTGTGAGAGGGAACAGTGGTCACCAAATATATTTAGGCTTCCTGTAGTATTCTTTTCTGCTCTCCTGATAGTCCAGTTTGGGCATCATATTCCATCTTATTTGTTTTTAAGATAGGAAGCAATGCCATCATCAAAGCCTACAGTTACGGATTATCCAAATACGTTCACTGCTTGTTTCACTGGCACTGATCAGATTGTTTCAGAGTGAGGCCTTTGATGAAATGTTGAAGCTAAAATATTTACAGTATGTGGTTTTCCTGACCTGAATATAGCTGAAACTGGCTTTATTCTGTAGTCTGTAGCTTATAAATTCAGGCTCTTGCAGGAAATTTAATCAAAACTTAAAATATATGTGTTATGTGTTGGAATTGGAATGAGATAAAACACACCAGTCACTGACCGTAATTACTGGCTACATGAAAGAAGTCCTTAAATGAAAAGAAATCAATGATTATTTTGCCAAAATTTCAAAAGTATGAATGTTTCAGTGCACCTGCATGTTTCTCTTGGCCTGTGTATGCAAAAATGCCACAGCCAGATCATTCCCCCTGCCTGTAACTTAAATCTGAAATGAAACCTGCCCACCTTGAGGTTTAATTTAAGCGCTCATTTAGAGCTGGAATAGCAGAGAGGCTGTAGTCTCATTTTATCTGTTCCACTCTGCCTGTGTCATCATTCCTCTGTGCTCTGTTTGTGTCCTGCAGGGAGCAAAGAAGCCCTTTGCTGAGGTCATCAAGGCCAACATTGGTGACGCACATGCCATGGGCCAGCAACCAATCACTTTCTTTCGTCAGGTCTGCACCTAAACTCCCCCAACCTATCATCTAAATATAGCGCCTCTCTTCTGATTTACGAACCCCTTTGTATGAAACTGTTTTCTGGCCATGTGAACACGTTTTTGTTGAGCTCTTTTCTTCAGGAAAGTGTGCAGGGTTTTGTATAATTTCCTGTCCCCCTCACCTACCAACACCTCTCTTTTTTTTTTTTTTTTTTTTTTTTCCAGGTCTTGGCGCTCTGCTCATACCCTGAACTGTTGAATGACAGCACATTCCCAGAGGATGCTAAAAGTAGAGCGCGGCGCATTTTGCAGTCCTGTGGAGGAAGCAGTATCGGTGTGTATAGCGCGTGCGAGCTCGCGTGTACAGTGGGCTTTTTATAACTCTGATATCACCTTTAGTCCCTTTACACCTTGCTCATGTGCTGATGTAGGCTTTCTCTTTGTGCTCTGTGGAGTTTATCTTTTGTGATTAGCTCTTGTTAATTGTTAGGGTAATGTCCGCCGGCCCTGTCTGACCCTCACTGTCTGACCCCTCCTGTCTCTCAGGTGCTTACAGTGCCAGTCAGGGCATCGAGTGTGTGCGTCAGGATGTGGCCGGCTACATCAAGCAGAGGGACGGCGGCATTCCCTGTGACCCAGACAACATCTACCTCACCACAGGGGCCAGCGACGGCATTGTGGTACAGAATGCTTGTCGTCTTTGACTTTCTCCTTTTTGTGTTTGAGTGCCAGGTTGACAAAGCTGCACCGGTATCGAGGGGTTGGCACAAGAATTGATACCAAGTCAATGCCAGAAGTTTGAAAATAATACCAATCTTAGTGTTTTTATTATGGGTGATATCAACATACCTCACTCTAACTCAGTGTCCTCATTCAAATGTTATCTTAGCCTACATGTTTAAATACATTTAAATTTCAGTCATGCTTGCAGGGCTGTAAATCAAGATGAGGGCACATAATCACGCCATTTTATTTATTGTTACAGCAGGGTATTTCAAACAGTTCCCCTGATTTGAAATCAGTATTTTGTCAGGCTGCTTGGTTTTCTTCCTGAAGGCTACAGTCCAGTAATTCACTTGTAACTCAGTGTTTTTATTCTAATGTAGCCCATGTGATTAAACACTTGCAGCACATGAGGTTTCTCTTTACTTGTTAATGTTTATACTAAGTTTTAAGTAAAGGAGTGTGCACTGTAGAATCATAGTTTTACTGATAAATTCTGCAATTTTGACATCCCTATCTACTGTATATCTATACAAAATAAAAGCAATTGAGTGTGTTGAGTTATATTCTCCAGTTTTTGTCTTGTCCTCCTTCTTTGCCACCCTGTCTGTCACTCTCAGACCATGTTGAAGCTGCTGGTGTGTGGTGAGGGAAAGACCCGCACAGGCGTGATGATCTCCATCCCCCAGTACCCGCTGTACTCGGCTGCTCTGGCCGAACTGGGCGCTGTGCAGATCAACTATTACCTTAACGAGGAGAAGTGCTGGAGTCTGGACATCAGCGAGCTGCAGCGTGCCCTGGACGAGGCCAGGCGCCACTGCAACCCCCGGGCCCTCTGTATCATCAACCCTGGAAACCCCACCGGTAAACATCAACATACACTGTAGAACTACAAGATTTAGTAGCAGCCATTGTTCCTGTGGCTGCTGTTGGTGTTGTTCAGCACAGACATCATAATATCAATAGACCTTTTTAACAGCAGCCATTTTGACATGAATGGCTGGTAAACACAGGTGTTACTAATGACATTAATTAAGGTTCCATTTAGTTCCATTTAGTTCTACAAGAGCCAGGGTCCTGCTATTGTTCATGCAGGTTTACTGGAAAGACTCTGCTACACTTAAATGGAAAAGAACCTTCATTGATGTCATTAGCAACACCTGTGTTTACCTGCTACTTACTGCTGTGAAAAGGTCCATAGTAAAGCCTGATCGATACTGGATTTTTCACTTAAGATATATTGTCTTATATGTTTTATATTCATAAAAACACACATTTGTTGCAAGGAATAATAAAATTTAGCAATCAAATAACTGCAATAAAGATGCACTTGGAGGCTAAATATTTCATAGGTGAACAGTAAACTTCTCAACACATTCTGCACCACCATGTGCTCAGCTGTGATGTACTACTCTCCTGTCTCACTGCTATACAAACTATTGTAAACAATGGAGTCTGCTGGACAGGCTAGTTAATGATAACACCTTCATATGTACTGTCGTTTTTTTTGCTTATCGGCCAACATACTATGTATGCCGATACCTATATATATATGAGGAGGCAATATTGGCCAAGCTAATATATCCATCAGCGTTTAATCAATAGAGATATTAAATCAATTTGTCCAACACTGTTGATGATCACTGTGACAGAAAAAAAAGGTAATGTTGGTGAGTTTTATACCCACAGAGTGCATGTGCTTCTAAAAGGAGAGCCACTAGATGGCAGCAAATGATACAACTGACACTCTTAGTCAACACAGTCAAGTTTCTCATAATGGACCTCTTTTTCTTTCATAGGTCAGGTTCAAAGCCGACAGTGCATTGAAGATGTGATCCGATTTGCCGCAAAGGAGCGTCTCTTCCTAATGGCTGATGAGGTACTGTAAAACAACCAGGTGACTGTGAGTAATTCGTCATCTCCCCTGTACCATATTGCATTATTTACCTTGTGATACCTGTCGCTCTGTCACCCAGGTGTACCAGGACAACGTCTATGCTGATGGCTGCAAGTTCCACTCCTTCAAGAAGGTCTTGTTTGAGATGGGACCAGAGTTCTCCAACACTGTGGAGCTGGCATCCTTCCACTCCACCTCCAAGTGTTACATGGGAGAGTAAGTCCTCTAATTTTCTTGCTGACATAAATCTATGCCAGACGTTGTATTATGTTGTCAAGTCAGAGAAGTATGCTAAATCGGCTTCAAGTAATTTCCTGTAATTGTGTAAACATACTGGACCTCGTACTTGGCAAAGCACATCGATTTTGACGCTGAAGGAAATAAACTGTCTTATTTTGTTTTTTTCTTTTTTTCTTCTTCTGCTGGGAGGTCACATAAGGTTTTCTCTGTTCCCTAGGTGTGGTTTCCGGGGGGGCTACATGGAGGTCATCAACATGGACGCTGAGGTGAAGGCCCAGCTGACCAAACTGGTGTCGGTCCGCCTGTGTCCTCCTGTCCCGGGACAGGCTCTGATGGACCTGGTGGTCAACTCGCCCCAGCCTGGCGAACCCTCCTACAGCAACTTCATGAAGGTACAGACACTTCTCTGGCTCTGCCACAACTCACATCACCTGCAGTATAATTCTGTATAATCCTATAGCAGTCTGTACCACAGTCTGTAGAAGTTTATATTTGTACAATGTCGCATCAGAATGCCTTGGGGAATTTAGAAGTCTTGGGATAAACTGCAAAAAAGTTATTTAGACTCACAGTCAGTCTTAAAATATTGTTTTTCTTAAAACAAATGAAAAGAAATTGCCGGAGGGACGAGATAATCTCACTTGTTTCCAATGCGGTTTCACTTGTTTCAGGAATTTTTCTGGGAACAAGTATAAATATGATATGACAAGGCAGAAAAAGGTAGATTAGCCCACTATAGGATTAAGAAAATGACCCCTGAAAAATCTGGAAACAAGTGGGATTATGTCATCCCACTGTCCGATTTTTTTTGCCTTGTTTCAAGAAAAACAAGATTTTATCTCTGAAAACTCCTTTTTATAGTTGTGAAATTGCTGTGTATGTGTTTGTTTACCTCATGGGATTCATGTGACCTCTGTTTACAGTTAAGGTACAGTCAAAGCATGTAAAAGCCCAGGCATTACAAATCCAATCTATCCATTACCAATGTTCCCTATTTCATGTCATGTCCTCCCTTGATTGATCTTTCTTTCTTTCTTTCTTTCTTTCTTTCTTTCTTTCTTTTTTTCTTCCTTTCATCCTTCCTTCCCTCCCTCCCATGTCCAGGAGCGCACAGCCACCCTCTGTGTCTTAGCGGAGAAGGCCAAGCTGACAGAGCAGATTCTGAACACTGTGCCCGGCATCAGCTGCAATCCTGTGCAGGGTGCGATGTACTCCTTCCCCCGCATCACCATCCCTGAAAAGGCTGTCAGAGAGGCCAAGGTCTGTACTTAATTTGTTCTGTTTAAGGTTTCAGTGCTTTATTTTCCTCTCAACAATATGTTGGTCAGATGAAGTAAAAGCAATTTCAGTAATTCAGTGGAATAAAACAGATAATATAGTTAGTAGAATCTCATCCTTACATGCAAAAATCACCCACTCATTCATCAGTGTGCACCCTCAACTCCCCGCCTCCCACCTCCTGACACACACACACACACACACACACACACACACACACACACACAATACACTGACCCAAATGAGGGCTTGCATACACCTGCATTCAGGATTGCACACAGTACAAAAAATCCCAAGAGCTACAGTGCACCTCATACATCATGCTGCATATGAATCATTAAGTGTACTGTGCATCCAGTGTCTTGTGTACTGAAGAAACAAACGGTTTTGAGAACTTTGCTTGAGTTCTGTCCCGAGGTTGACTGCTGAGATGGAATTTCAGATAGAGAGAATGAGTCACTGAGAGTCCGATGTCAAGCAAGTCAGTGTCAAGCTGACCTCCTGACACCTGGTCAGTCATCACCTGCTTTGATCATGTGGTGGAAAAAAATGCAAAACTGTGGCCAACACCAAAGTTGTCCAGTGTACACAAAGGTTTTGAGAACTTATAAACCTTATAAAGTAGAAATTCTTCTGTCTCCTCTTCAGAGTCATCCAGTGATGTTGGTTCAGGTTGACTGCTTGTTATTCATTGATGTTTAACTCTAAACGACACAAATAGTTCTGCCAAAAGTCCTGGAAAATTAGTAGGGACAGAGGTAAAATGGGTGTTAAGAAAAAGTAGGGCAAAGTTTTCTGAAATTTATTCCAAAGTAAAAATGAATTGACATCAAAAGATGTTTAAGAGTTGAATTTGTTTTCATAAACATATCACTGTAATTTAAGTTGTCATTACTCAATCTAGAGAAAGGGACTTTTGCTGCTAAGTGAGCTGTTTGTGCTTTCATTTGGTCCAGCTTGGGACTTAATTGGTTTAATTTGCTGCAAATTTAAAATCCTTTGCAGTCAGCTTGTAAGTCACAAATAAAAGGCAGTGTGGAGGGGAATAAAAAAGATGCCCCCAGGAAGCATTTCACAGTGACAATGCAACAAAACAAACCTATCCTAATATGAAAACTGTGTATTACAAACTTGGGTCCTTCCCTCAGTGTACCCTATGAGATTCAAATAAAGGTATAATTACAACTACAATAAAATTACCGAAACAAGCAAAACAAATAAATAAATAAATAAAAATCAAAGCAGCTGCGTTCAAATTAATAATAAGTTACTTTAATACTCCCATGTTACCAGAGTATCAAGCTTCTAAACTGATTATTATTCATTACAGTTAATAAAGTTATTAAATTTAAAATTGTCACTCTCATGTCATGATCCATTATTATAGTTTCCAACAAAAGAATATTGAAGCCAATGCAGTGAAATGCCAGCAGGAACAGTTCCTCTAATCCCATCTAGTGGCCGGGTCCAGAACAGCTCAAAACCTCTCCCACCTCCATGCAAGTTACAGGGCAAGTTCTAGCTAGAAGTATGAAGCCATGTTTTCCCACAAGACGTTATTCTCTCTGTAACTAATTTCGCTTCTTTGAATGTGACACCTTGTGAAAATTTCTTAAGCAACTGTACTATAAAGAGGATATGACAGTGTTGTTTGGGTTGTGTTTACCTAGTGATTGATAGGTCATCTATGCATCGCTCCAGCTTGGCTTCACCCTCGGCCTTGTTCTGGCAGCTCTGGCTCCAAAACATGAGAACATCACATTTGAAACACAATTCCCTGGTTACAAGACTGCCACTCAGAAATGGGTGATGTCATGCACACTTAGTCATGTATTATATACAGTCTATGGTTCCAACCCTTCAGTCCAGTAGTGATGTGATGTGCAAAGGCAGTTTGTGGAAAAGGGCTCTATAAATACACATATTGTTTTCTTTACATGTTAAGGGAACAACAACCACCTTAAGTGTATCATGTCCTATGATGATTCTATAGTTATCCACATTCAGAATGTCAAAGCCAAATGGTAGACAGTAACAAGGAGCATCAGGACAGAGACAGGTGCATGTCTATATTTTACATGTGTGTAACCCAGAATAGAAAGGATCAATGCCTCAATTACCCTGCTTCTACAAGGCCTAAGAAACCAGGCCCGGCTTCCGTATAAGCAGCCAAATTTCAACTGCAGTGTTTTTTTTTTTGTTTGTTTTGTTTTTGTCTTTGTTTTAGCAGATTACTAAAATATGGTTTGAAAGTGAACTTACCAGTACAGAACATGCTCGGTATATATATCATTCAGAAATCTGGATATGTCAGGTTTTGGACCTTGGAGAACAGTATACATTTTGTTTCATCAGCACAAGTTTGAGACCAGAAGAGCCTTCAGGAGAGCAATGAAGTCACGTAGGGTTTCAATAACCATTTGTGCAGATTCAATTTTAGATCATAAAACTGTGTCATCTGAATAAAGGTGTAACTTACAGGTATTTATGGAAGACACAATGCCTTTAATATAAATCGTAAAGAAGACTGGGCCTAATACTTATCCTTGTGGAACTCCTTCAATTACCCTCAAAAGCGCTTGGTTCAGTCGTCCACAGCACTTAATGCTGTGAATGAGTTGTCTTCAGTTTGACAACTAGAAAAACGAAAGACCAGGTCCTGTGCTCAGCCATGAATCCAGACTTGAGTGCTTAGTATAAAATATCTAGTATGGAAGGTCTTCAGATGTTTGTTTACTTGTCCTCATGATTTCAGCCAAACAGGGTAATTTTGATCAAGGACAGTAGTTAATAAACTTATTTATGGGCACCAAATAAGCAAATAAGTAATAAATTAGTCCACCATTGTATGTAAAAACAGTATTCATGACGTGTCTCCTTTTCCTTTTTCTTCTCGCTCTTAGGAGAAGGGCCAGGCTCCAGACATGATGTACTGCATGAAATTGCTGGAGGAGACGGGAATCTGCCTGGTACCTGGCAGCGGCTTCGGCCAGAGGGACGGAACCTACCATTTCAGGTGCAGAACGCATTACAAAAAACAAGTTTCTCCACATCTATGCCATGTTTAGGAAAGGGAATGATATGCAATGGCCACACTGTTCTTCACACACACTTTGCCTTGTACAATCACTCAAGTTGTTACAATACTTATCATTTCAGTGATTGCCAAAACATATTCAGAGTCCATAATGTGCAAGTGATAGTGTCGCTTTAAGAATTAACATTCTCTTTCTTTCCTCTTGTCCCTCCCCAACCAGAATGACCATTTTACCACCAACGGACAAGCTGAAGATCCTACTGAATAAAGTGAAGGAGTTCCACCAGAAGTTCACCCAGCAATATTCTTAAATTTCCACATCTCTTCCTCCAATCAGAGCTCACGCTCAGTTAAGCTAATCAGAATTCATCTGTCACTAATAAGTGCCTTTGCTACAGTGGCTCTGATGGTCTTTACAATGATGCACTTTAGCCTCCACAACATTCTCATTCGGACTTTGATGGACAGTACACAGAGCAGCATTTGTGTCAAAAAGCAAACAACACTGAGACTGGAAGAAATGTAGTTATTCAGGGATATTTGATTTTGGTACACCATATGTCATGTCATTTTATGTGTGTCAGTTCATATCTGTCAATTCAGTTTTGATGGATGTCTGTGTAATTAGTCTACACATTTGTGTGTAAGAGAGAGCTTGCCTGTGTGTACATCAGGCTAATTTAATGATACAATTCCCAAGTGATGCTGTACGAAAACCTCCAGGAAGGACACAACTGGATGCACAATGCACAATATTCCATTCTTGCAGACAAACTTTGACAAGGATAAAATACAAAAAGTCCTGTTTATATGATAATTCAGCAATGATTTTGTATTATCAAAATAAAAAATATCAATCAATTTTAAATGTCATTATTTTGCTCCACAAAGTAGGCTTTTAGGAAGATGCACATGTATTTACAGTTTAGATAATAAGATGAAGAGCTCCTGAGCATCTCATGGAAATACTGTTTTGGCACCATCTCAAGCACCTTCATTTTGTCGCTTTATAGTTAAAAATGAACTCTAAATACCAAACATAAAAGGTACAAGATTAGAACAGGCTCGTTTTTGAGGGCTCTGACAAAAGGATGTGATACTGTTAAAGATGCTGAACTTTTGGTAATTATTAAGTCATGAAGACTTCCAGTTTGACAATCCCCATAAAGAGCGAGGAGACTATTAAAACACACACACCTGGGAGATGGCCAGCTGTCTGCACCCTGTTGAAACTGTCACCTCTAATGATGATATTCATCTTGACTTCAGCCATCACAGATTGTACTGATAGATACTATAAGTGCTTTAATACGCTCTATTAATCTGTCATCTACTTTATTGCCCAGTATGCTATTTCAAAGCAAGGTAGGATGATGAATAGTGCTGCACGTTTATGTGTGTGTGTGTGCGTGTGTAAGAAAGAGAGAGAGATTGAAAGACTATGCTGGGAGTCTATTAAAGTGAGGCGTGTAGTTTGAGGAGGTTTTGAGCTCTTTCTCTCGACTTCACAGCGGCTGTCAACTTTAATTATCTTTGACAAAGGGGCTCCTGAATCCTAATTATCCTGTGCTTTGTCTTTCCCGGAGCCCCTCACCATTCGCTCTCACAGCATGACGTGCTCACACGTTCCAGTCCTTCTCACCCTAAATTAATTGGCTGCGCTTGCATTTTCTCTCTTATCTCCTGACATCTTTTGGGAATCAAAGGTCATCATTAGTTCGGGTGAGGATGTAGGTCAGCAAAGAGACAGTTATGCATCAGATATCAGCATTGTCATGTGCTCCTTCTGGCTATCATAATGATCAGTCCTCGCCCACTGCTTATACTCTTGAAAGCTGATTAATATGATGGGCAGCACACTGAATCCAAATTGTGAATATACAATCACATTGTGTTCATTATTGTGCATGCATGTATGCCTGCATAGGTTTTGTGTGTGTTTGTTTGTGTGTAGAGCCACGACCCCCGGGCAAAATAATCATTCAGCAGATCCAAGTCTCAAATAGCCAGGTTGCAGGTCTGTGAATCGCTTTAAAAAGTTTGGAGCGATTCAGTGGAATCAGTTCAGTGAATAATAAACAAAAAAATGATCATTCAGTCTGAATATCAGGCAAGGTTTTGACTTCAGCTGGCATTTAGCATAGAAATGGATTGTGATGCCACCAAAAAATGCCATGATAGACTCAAACCAAACCTGAGGGATTAGATGTTACAACTCTTAATGAACAGTTTTGAGTTGTCTGACCTACAATTGAAAAGGGAATCAGTATAATTAAGAACTAAAATCAATTCATCACGTAGATTGTATATGAACATTTTCTTTTATTCATTTTTTAAAGCACTTTTGCTTTTTTGTCAGTGCTGTGACAAAAGACAACAAAAACACTGCAAATTCATCGATGTCAGGGCCACATCGTTGCCCTGTACATGTTTCCATTGTGATCTGAATAAAGTACAGAAGATATTGATTTAGTTCGTCTCAGGTAAGATGTCTGTCATAGAGACAATATAAAAAGTTTGCTTGCAGATCCTGTGATTAGCTACATTTTCCCAAAGCACTCACTCTTATTGTCCTGTGGGGTCAGCCTGACTGATTTGACACCAGCAGAGTCTATAACAAACTATAATAAGTATTTGCAAATACTAATTTATCCAGGTCTCTGCCTCTGTCATTGTCTCCTCAGCAGGGGTGCTGTGTAATTGCCTGCATGTTATCATTATGGCGCAATTAAGACGTGCAACAGATGGAGTGATGTATTGTGGGAACTTTGAATCATTCATAGGAACCATCAGCATCTCCAATCATCAACTCCATTGTTCTCTTGAAGATACATAGTGATGTTAAGTGTGCATACTCTTTAAAGTTTGGCCAAACCCAGGCATACTCTGTTGCTGCAATCACCTTGTAGGACACAAATTTGCAGTTAGTTGCAATCTAATTGCAGACTGGGGGAAAAAGAGACATTTCTACATTTGTGTGCTTGGATGCGGCTGTTTGTAGAATGTGAGCCATGAAAAGCAGAGATTTCACTTTTCCATATCCCATCTCCTCTCCACGCTTCTCTCTACCAGCATCTTTTTTATTTTCAGCACGAACAGACTACAGAAAACAAATTAAAAGAAACTTTAGGTTGAGGGGAAATTGAAGTCAGACAATTGGTAGTATTGTCACATTGCTCAAGGAGGTAAAGAGAAACACCCTCGTGGGATATTGAGGTGCAACAAAACAAGGTTTAGCCTTTAAGAAAAAGTCATAGCCTTGATGCAAATATTACTTCCATTCAATGCATAAAAAAACAGACAACGTTTTTGACAAAGGGATGTTTTCCTAGGGGAATCTGGCATACCTTTTGTAGAAACCTGTTTAATGCATTAAATTAAACTAGAGGACCACCGCATCCAGATTACAGGCGCCTTTCTTATTCAATCTGTTTCACATAACGAATGCTTAAAAGATTATAACATCAAACCCTGACTAAGAAAACATTACTATAATATTTATGTAAAAAGGGTCTTAATATGTGTCATAAAAGGTTCAGTGATTTAGGTTAAATTAAGTGATCTCGTCCTATATATACTATCCATCTCCTTTAAAATCAATATTGATTATTAAGACTAGCCTACACAATATCTGGACGTGGCCTATGCCTTTTAAGGTTATTGTAGCCTTCTGGAAACTTCTCCACCTCTGGGAATCATGCCACTTAGTATTATGTACATTACGCTTATTTACACGTTCACATTTTAACATGACATGCAGATCAATGGAAAGACAAGAGTATAGCCAAAGAGATACAAACAGCGGGGGCAAGTGGTGATGCAGGGACCGGGTGATAAATCTTGTTCTGATCTGGTTTCTCGGTTGCTCTCACTCCTCAGTGTCTTTCTTGGGGTAATTAATCAATCCCAGACTGGAGTCATCGATCGGCCTCTGTGGCCCCCGGTATGTTTACACTCCTCGATTTTATTTGCCACTAAAGCTCCTTGCTGCCGCTCAATCTCATCGGCAGAAAATGTGACACTCCGCCCTCTGATGCCATCAGCAAAACGGCACATCGATTGACATCTCGATGAAAATCAATCTACTTACTTTTTTTTTTTTTTTTTTTTTTTGGGTTGCAAAGGGGATTTGGTTTTGTTGTAATTCGCTGTGGTGATTATATTCCAGGTGACGACAGATAAAGCTTTCTTGTGAACATTTAGAGACACTTCTGAGATTCAGGGGCGGACATGTACTTAAAAAATACAATATTCAGTTCATAAATATTTCATGAATATGATTCATTCCAAAGAAATTTTGAAGAATGGAAAAAGATTTTCTTTTTATGCATTGTTGAAGAAATTTATACACAAAATACAGACAATTTCCAACTGGACTACTCTATCCAACAGTCATGTCATCCATAGTGGATGTGATGGAGACCATGGCTGCATAAACCTACAATGATATTTCACTGTTCAATTGTACTTTTGGGTAATTAATTCATTTAAAGGCTCTTTATGTCCCTGAGGATCCAATTGCAGAGCAACTGTGAAGAATTATAGTGTCAAATTATTGTCAAAATGCTGTTTCGGGGTTTTTCCATTAAAAAATAAAACAATAAAGAAATATAATTAAAATCAAGGAGAGACCTTCAGACACATTGGTCAATCCCTAATTTCTCTGCTTCAAATGAATGCAAACTATTTTACCATATTTTAAAGCTAAATGCAAGCATATTCTCAACTCTTTTTTATTTTTCTTGAGGCATGGCCAATCTCATTTTCGTGTTGCAAGTGAGATCTTTCATTCTCACATTTTATATTTTGGAGTGTATTCAACATTTGTGAATTGAACTTGCTGGTGCAAACATTGCACACAGGAGTGAGGGTGGACTGACCAAATTGGACACCCACATTTGAGAAAATGCATGACAGACAAAGAAGAGTGGGAGTGGACTTACAAGTGTTAACAAAATTTTGACAGCGAGGATAAAAGCAGGGGGAAAGAAGAGTAATGGTGGGGCAGAAAGGCAGCCCGCCACAACCTGCCCAGGTACCTTATGGCCATGAGCGCCTCATTTTTGTGATGGGACAAAATCTGAACAGGCAGGGAGCCTGGAGGACCTCACCCAAAATCAAAACTACTACTACTACTCACTAAAACTACTAAAACCTAGGCCACTGGTTGGATGAGCCACCTGAATCTATACAACCCAAAGTTCTACCAAAGTTCAATATCACTTTAAGGACCTGCAGACAGTCTGACGTATTTCACATTTGTGTAAAACTTGCAATATCTGCCTGAAAACAAAGCAGTGGTGCTATGGAGTATAGAGTAACATTTGCATCAAATGTAAAATCTCACAAAGCAGTCACCGCACTTACAGTTAAGAGGTGATTTATAAAATATAGATTGATCATAATATTATCAAAATTGTTAAACATAAATATATTTAATTTATCTTTCCATTTCAGCTCCCTCACTCACTTCATGGTGGAGGCGCCAGTGCTTCTGAAAACAGCAGCAGTGCAAATCTGATTTTGTTTCATGCAGAAAGTTGTGCCATTACTCAAAACATGGCTCTCTGATATACTGTATAATTACCATGAAAATGCGCTTTGCAAAGGGCCCCTATCCTTTAAGATTG
>OMLF01037424.1:35753-52754 GCA_900302615.1 Holocentrus rufus | reverse complement strand
TGGATAAAGCAATTCTATTCTGAAATTGCCTACAACAATTATTATAAAACTAGTTAAAATCCTCCACAATTAGCTGTGAAATGTTTGACTGTATAATGAATGAATGAATTATACATGATCTATTTAACAGTCGTTAAAACTCTGGTTTTGTTTGGGATCCTCTTTAAAACAGCAAATGAATGAGTGGCATCATGAGCTTTAGCTTTAATTTTCATCTCATTTTCTGAAATATTCTATCTTAATACGCATCAAAGTGAAAGTCAGTGGGGATTGGTCTTGTTCCAATTCTCAATACCTTGACCTTTCAAAAGTTAATTATTTTGTCCACTCCATAAAAATAGACATACATGAGAAACCAACTTAGATCCAGAGACTTGCCTATGATCTTACTGCCTCTTACTTGAAGCAAATACAGGAAAGCTGTTTGATTATCTTATTAACCTTTGCAACAAGGCTTCCTATAATTTAATCACCCTTTTTAGACGACAACCACACATTAACAATTCTCTATGTGCTAAAGTGATAAATGCTTACGCATTTCCTCGACCCGGTACTGTAGTTTCTGCTCAGTTTGCTTTCATGGCAACGCTCATTAGCTTACATGCTGTTTCAGTGAACTTCACACCCAACACATAATCATGAGCAAGAAATACAATATTAGGGCTGTACAAATATCTGCATCAGGTGTCTGCTTCCTCTGAGCATTGCTGCTTCCCACTGTGCAGTGCCTAATCTAGATGTGACATAACAGCTAGTTTAATGTTCATTGCTTTCCTAGTGATGCATGTCTAATAGCTCAATGGGTGACAAACACAAAATGGGTGTCACTTACGGCAACTAAGAATACAAAAGCGTGCAGCTGGCATTTCATGGAACATAACAATTTGCCATTCAACAATAGCAAAAGAAAGTGCAAACTGGGAGCCATCCCCTCTTTATTTGGGCGTAATTAATTTGCAGCCAGGTCACACAGGTGTACGGGAGTGATGAGGGAGGCTGGTAACACCACTACCACCAGAAACATCTCCACTTCCAGAGGCGCACTGCACATCACAATCCTTACCCATTTACTCATACAGTAATGTTGAAGTAAGAATACCACACATATCAGGTCCTAAATTAGACCTGCTCATGTGTGATGAATCAATGGGCTGTGCGTAATGACTGTGCGTAACAGTACGGTAGCTGCACTGGTGCTATATGAGGACATTGTCAAAGCAACACAAAAAACGAGTCTGACTTTTCTGGCTCATGGTGATGATTGGTGTTTGTCCAAACCAGGTTGGAGAACTTTGTTCCTGATAGAAAATAGGCTCAGAGACTTAACATTTTACTCATCTGACATCTTGCTCTGAACAACTTCACATTCCCCTTCCTGAATGTTGAAGAAGCTCTAATAAGTTCATCTTTGTCCAGTGATCTCATTACCTCGCATTCCATGGAAATCTGGACGAGAGCTGCCAGTTGCTCCTGGGGCCAGATCTATGAATGATACATAGCCCACACATATAAAGAATGCATTCACCATCTCCACACAGAGAAGAACAAAGCAAACCTGGTTATCTACATAGCCTAGCCTGCTTGGCACCACCAGCCTTAGACCCTCGGTGCATGCAAAGAAATGTCCCAAGAAACCTTTAAAGCTATATTAAGCAGTAAGATATGGCATTTTTTGCTGGAAAATAACCCCATGCAATGCGAGATTTGTCATTTGTCGTTCTCTGTCTACCATTCAGTTGACTAGCCTGTTGTTATTGCCTGGTTTGATCTTTCTAAATTTCTGTATGGCTCAATGATAAGCTCCTCATCTAAGAATGAATATAGGCTAGTAGTATAATTACAAGTACAAGCAACTACAGACTGCAAACATAAAAGCTACATGTCCAAATTTCAGAACCACACAAGTGCAACATGCAAAACCCAGTTTAAAAAGCACTAAAACAAACAAACCCTCATAAGTCAGCAATGCAGCGACAAAAACATTTAATTCAAATCTGACCTTGTAGCTGAGAGTCGACAGTTTCACCACATTTTCGAATGGGAGATCAGAGACAAAGTAGTCAGAGTAATCAAACAGGGATTAAAATGTCTTCCTTGTTTCCAACAAAAAACAGGGTTTGTGCTTTTGACACCATCTAGTGGGCAAAAATTTCTTAGTGCAGCTTTAATGCACAAAAAAGTGGAAAACTATGGGCGGGGTCACGTCTAAGAGAGATCCTCAGACTATGACTTTGCAATGGGGACTGGGACAATGAGCAGCAACATGGACAATGATATAAGAATGAGATCAGGCAAGAAAAACAAGATGTGGCAGAGGAATGAGGCCATGGTTGGTGCAAAATGTCCTACCTGCAACTATGATCACAGGAAATAAGACAGCACCCGCATCTGCAAAGAGGAATGTCAAACAGATAGACACACATACACACCCTGCCATGCTAAGTACAACCCACACACTCATAGCAGACATGTCCAGCCACGTACTCGCTCATACAGACCGCAGGAAGAGAGTTTAGACCTAATGTAACCAGGAAGCACCCCTAAACTAGGCTTCCAATGGTAGATTCCTGTGTTAATACAATCTAAGAAAACTTGGGAGAAGAAACTGTGTCATTCTCGAGCCAGATGGTGCTAGGGTTGGTCGTTTGACAGTGAGACTAAATAGGTTTTGAATTTGGATATGAAGGTCTCTACAGAATTAGCTTCTCAAAATCGTAAGAGGATATTGGATCCAAAAATATGGGCTCAGCAGGAAAATGCAATGCTGCCTGCTGATTTTTTTTCTGATTCTAGGGGCAGTAAGCCTGCATCCTGTGATTGGAAAGAGCAAGGACATACGTAAGGGATGATGAGATCAGATAAATATGGTGGTGCAAGTCCATATAGCAAATAATATTAGTAGCTATTAGTTACCACCTTAAAGTCTGCTTTGCCTTGGATTGGGAGACAGTTCAGGGAGATCAGAATGAATGTAATGTGGTCCAATTTTCTAGGTCTTGTTAATATTCTGGCAGCATTTTATACAAATTGAAGGTTTTAAATACTGTAGCTTGATGGGCCAGAAAAAAGCACATTACTGTAATCCAATCTTGATGAAAAAAATGAATAATGCCAAAGAGGAAAATAGAGAATAATTGAATAGAAAGGTCGTAGTAGGATACCTGTAAGAGTATGGCTACTGGTGGCTGGTGCAGCCCCCACCTTTCTTGAAATGTTCAAAGATCACACAAGAAAGGTTTTGTGTGCGCCTCAGCCATTGTGTGGAATGGAGACAGATTTTTTTTTCCAGGCTAGAGACAGCTTCTTGCTCTCATCATCACTTAAGCCACGCCTGTAGTTCCACAAAGGAAACTGATTGGTCAGGCTGTTTTGTGGCTTCCAATAACACTTATCACTTAATGGTTAAAGGGATAATTTTAGACATGAGGTTGCAGATGATTAAGTTTTGGCATAGATTAGAGATAGTTAATGGTAACAGTTCAGTGTGGTTAAGGTTAGGGTAAGGATGATGAGATTTGCATTAAGTAGGAATTTATTGAGTTTGTGAGGTCTTCTCTCTGCTGCTGGACCCTTCTCCCTTGAGCAGAAACTCGTGGGATTTCGTTGTAGTGCCACCGAGTGTGGTAGAGTGGCTGAACATTGCACTATACAAAGCACGCACATAGCACAAGAGTTGGACAGTAGTGTGAATATTCCCTTAGATGACAAGCAACATCTGAACTACTGAAGCAGAACAAAACATTAATTCAGTGGCAGGAGGTCATTTGGCTTTAGTCAGGTTTCACACAAGCTATCGTGCCAATGTTATGGTCCTTAATTAGGTCACTGATCAGCATTGTTTTTTTCTCGAATGCCAATGAGCCCAAGCTGTGCACACTTATGCTACTTATGTTCATTTTCCTCACAATCAAAGATTGGGGGAGATATTATGGATTGGGCGCCATCTGTCCATTCCTATGTAAAACAAAACAAAACAATTACACCCAGGGCGACTTGCACCAATTGTGGGGGACACCATGTTGGAGAAGACAGACACAGAAAGCACCAGGGAAATATTGACTACAAATAACACACCTTGTCTCGTTTCATACATCTCTGTAAACTTGCAGCTGTGTACAATTAACCATAACTGGATATCAAGACACCTGTTTAACCTTAAGCTGATTTGGACATTGATGATGACTGAAATACCAATGCCAGGAAATCTCAGACTGCTTACGTCCTTCATGTTGCAATGGCAAGGTCTTCTGACAGCACCACAACAGCCACTGTATCGTCACGCACAGCCTGTACACACAGAAATATAATAACCTATTGATTGATCACGCATGAGCAGGTCTAATTTATGATCCGATTTTTACTCCCACATTACTGTACAGGTAAACCTGTGAGGATGGTGATGTGCATTGGGCCTCCAGCGTGGTGATGTCTGTGCTGATAGAGGTGGTGTTACCTGTCTCTCCTGTCAGTCACACTTGGGCGACCTGGCTGTGTGGTGAGATTTCACTCAGTGTCTCTCAATGGTAAATAGTCATCTCAAGTTCTGACTGCACCCGTTTGTGTACTTAGTTGAGGTGTTCAACATCACCTGTTTTGTCTTCATTTCCCATTGTGCTCTTAGACCTGCATCACTGGGAACGCAATAAAAGTTTACCTGGCTGTTAAATCTGGATGAGGCATTGCACAGTGGGAAGAAACCGACACCTAAAGCAGATATTTGTATAGCCTCCTTACATTGTGTTTGCAATAAAGTTCATTGAAACAGTAAACTAATGAGGGTTGCCATAGAGTTGAGGAAATGCAGTGTTTATTACATTGAGAATTGAGAGAATAAGATCTTCACTATTTCTAGATGAAGCATAAAGCTAATTAGTCCTGTTGTGTGATTTTTTTACAGCCTTTTTTATTGTTAGTCATCAGTTTTGTACGACATTATGAGATCATGTTACAACAAACATGCTGTTGCATTTGTGATTTAGAAACTCCCTCACACTACAATCAACGGCTCTCTCCTCCAAAACAAACAAGGTTGTTTTTTTTTTTCTTCTTCTTTCTGTTCATCCCTCTCCTCAAATAGCAGTAAGGTGCCATCGACGCAGAGTGACATGCTCTGCATTCGGGATCATATCATCATCTGTCCTCGACTGCAAGAATTAGCCCTTCATCACTCAAACCGTACAACAGCCACTGTGGTTAGAGTTCATCACCTAAATATTTATCAGGACTTTTTCATTCCACAAGTGAACAGCTGGGCTTGATTTGGGTCATGCGATTTCAATCCAGATTTACTTTTGTCTCATTTGAGCCTTTTTACAAGAGAAATAACATATAAGTAAAAATGTCAGCACTATTGTTACCGGATCTGTGTTTGAGTATTTAACTTGATTCTCCTCCACAGCCACCATCAAACTTGAGATGACTCATATTAAAATATAGTTTAGCTAATGCATGCCTCTAATGGATAATTCCTGCAGGAAATTAATGAAGTTATCTCACCCTGCCTTCATTCGAAATACCTCTGCATGCAGGATTATTCAGTCATTTCATCAGTACATGTTTGTGGGAAATCATCCTTCACTGCCAACTCCTAGTGACTCCCTGCTTACTCTCAGAGGTTTTATAGATTTTCTCCAGATGATAAATTGGACATGAGGAGCCAGCGAGGTGTGACCAGGTACCAAAAGAGTACAGCCCTTGTCCTTTATGGGCCTAATTATGCTAAAGACCTTTGAAGATAACCGGATAAATGTTGATGCCACGCTGTGACCATTTGTTTGGGTTGAAATAATTTCACATTCACCAAAGAAAAGGAGCTCTAAAAATGTGTTGAAATAACATTGAAATAACACACAATATTTCCCCAAACTCCACAGATTACATGATGAAAGCTGTTTTAAAGATTTGTAAACAGCATATTTTGCCCATATGTGGTTAAGCACGTTTCAAAGCTTCCAACCATTTTCCACTTTCCCACGTTGTTCACTTTCTCTCTTTTTGCTGAAAAATGAATGGACTCCATCCTATCCATCAGTGCCCCCCCTCCCCTTCTTCAAACAGTCAGACACAAGTAACGGTTAAATTCTAGCCCATTCTCTCTTGTGGCACCGTGGTGGGCAGAAACTTGTGTGCTTCAATTCGTGCTGCATAACCTCTGTACCATAGATTGTTGAATTATTCTCACATAAATTGTTTATTGTTCTTCTGATAAGGTATACAAGTGTGGAAATGAGCCAGGCGAACGGATATTGTGGCGCGTAAAAGTTGTGAATGGTTACTTTTACGCATAAACATTTATACGATTACATCCAAAAGTTAAATTATATTTTAGCCCAGGACAGATTCTTCGCTTGGGAAAAATCTCGCCCAAAGGCAGGCTGGAAGACCATCCACTTCGGAGAAGACGGCAGATCGGCAGAGCGCAGATGATCGCAACTGGTGTTTGTGGCGTGGTCCTGGTGCTGGTGTTGGTGGTTCTGATCCCGGTCGTGGTGAACTCCGCCGGGACGCCAGCCCGCTACGAGATGCTCGGATCCTGTCAGATGGTATGCGATTCCCACGGGACCGCGGCCACTGCCACGGCGAAGGCAACCAACACGATCAAAGACAACCGCTTGGTTCAGTCGCTACCAACGTTTATCCAAGGTCCTCAAGGAGAGCCAGGGCGCATGGGCAGGATGGGTCCGAGGGGTCCGAGTGGCCAGCCCGGACCGCCTGGACCCGCTGGTCCGCCCGGGGAGAGAGGGGAACCGGGTCCGCCAGGTCCACCCGGAGCAAATGGGCCCACCGGTGCCATCAGCGCAGCCACATACAACACCGTTCCAAAGATAGCATTTTATGCAGGGCTGAAGAAGCAGCATGAAGGATATGAAGTGCTCAAATTCGACGACGTGGTCACGAATCTCGGCAACCACTACGACCCTTCTACAGGGAAATTCACCTGTTCAATACCGGGGATTTACTTCTTTGTTTACCATGTGCTGATGCGAGGCGGGGATGGAACCAGTATGTGGGCTGACCTCTGTAAAAACAACCAGGTAAGACGCTTCTTGAATCAGTACAGCACGTTTTTAGTTTAGTACGTTCTTAAACAGTAATTTAGTTTCTGCAAAAAACAGTGAGGCGTCACATCTAGTCAGCGTTGCAAACCTAGTTTCACTTGTGGCAGCTTTACGCACAAGTTTTGCGCATGGGTGTATCGCCCAGAGAATCAATTTGCCAGACATTTACAAGGCTTGAAATGTGAGTTAAGTTGTGTTAAAGGTGAAATTAAAATGAAGTTGTGTGATCAATCAGTTGACGATCATCTCAGGTGATGGAGCTATCCGTGGTGCTGAATTCAACTGAACTCATGGTAAGTCTTACATTTGCCTTACAGGTGAGAGCCAGTGCTATTGCCCAAGACGCCGACCAAAACTACGACTACGCCAGCAACAGCGTCGTTCTGCATCTCGAGCCCGGGGACGAGATTTACATAAAGTTGGACGGTGGAAAGGCGCACGGCGGCAACAACAACAAGTACAGCACCTTCTCTGGCTTCATGGTGTACGCCGACTGAAACGTGCAGCCGTGGCGCAACGGAGGACCTCCTCCTCCGCAATGCCTGCTTTATTACTCATGCTCACTTCAAAGTCGGTTGGATTATCAGACGGAGGTCACCATTTCCATGCATTGTTTTAACACGAGTTAGAAAGAAACCGAGAAAATGTTGGGTCAGTATGAAATAAAGAGGGAGTTGCACTTTTCAATAATGAAGAGCTTACAGAGTTTACAGTGTAGTTAAATAACACTGTTATGATTTTTGTTATGAATGTACTACTGTCATAATTAGGGTTATTTCTTAAGGATACTCAGTTTTACCTGTGTGGAGTCTATTACTATTGTGTCCATTGCACATTGACATACTATGTTTAGCTTTACAAATTAAGTTTGTTGCTCATTCTATGTCAAATATAGCAGGGATGGTAACATAACACTGACTGTAATGTAAAGGCTTAGCATTATTGAGCTTTAGGATTCAAACATAAACCCTAAAATCATAATCAAATTATTACCACTCTGTTTTCAGTGTGTTATTAGTCAGTTTGTGTGCTTTATTACTCAAAAATGTTTGACACTTGCATTTTGAGTGAAAATGTTACAAGATGTAAGCTTGCATGATCATAGAAAAAAGTAACTTGACATTTCAAATGTGGAGTATGTGACCACTTTGAAGAAATTCAGAAAACAGTAAAGGCTAATTCTGATGTAAGGAGCTGAGCGCTGTCACCAAGAGATTTTTTGGCTGTGGCTCAGTTCACTTGTCTGTCTCAGTATGACAGCTGGGTGGGGCAGCTGGGTGGGCTGGTGGTTACAGTGGCCATCCCGTAACTGGACAGTCACAACGATCAGGTGTCCCGTTAAAGTCTCTTTTGAACTTTTGGCTGTTCGCTGATCGTAAATGTCTCTGGATAACATCATCAGCCTGAACGCCTAAAATGTCCAATGTAACTTTGGCTAACTTTCTAATCTTCCCAGAAGCTTTGTCAAAGTCCCTCAGCAGCTCAGTCTGCTGTGGTGATGCCATTGATCATGTGGTGAAGTCACCCTGTGAGGCCACCTGTTCCCAGATGAGAGGAGACCATGTCCTTCATCTGGGTCTGCCAGCCAGTCAGCTTCCCATAGACACCCAGACACCCACTGAGGGGCAGCGGTACAACTCATCTAACAAAGCTACATTGTGTTAGGGGTGCAGAGCAGCATACTGATTACTAGGCAACACACCGGAATTATACCTTTTCATTCCATAAAAATTGTTTGCGGAAATTTCATTAAGAAACACAATGAAAGCAGCTATGACAGTGACAGATAATCAATTAGCACCATATTTGTAAGCACCACTGCAAAATGCAGACAATATCCCCAAGGAGAGGAAAATATTTCTTTGTCTTAGATTACATTCTGATTTCTGCAGATGCACAAGAACTGTTTTTCAGTTTTACCTCTCTCTGAGAAGCATTGTGGATGTGAGTGTTCATTGTCTAGGGACCAAAACAAGACAGCTATTGAGACACTTGTTTACATAATTTGCTTACTGTGCAGACTTGAATCAAACACATATAATGATGTTTTGATTCAGCTGTGGTTACACAAAAACTTTCTGCAGTCATGGATGAAATAAAAGTCTGTCATTATTTCCCTTCAAATTAAAACTTGCTCTGTCAAGAGAGGGACAAAGCTACAAAACATTTTTCTGTGCTCACATTCTAAGGGCATTCACATTCATAATTCATTTGTGTGCAAACAGCTAATAGGCAACAGGGTAATAGGTATAAGTCAGTTTGCATTGTAATTATTGCAAGTATCTTAAAGTATTCATTGTGTGGTGTGCATTGTTTAAAGATAAAGTAGTGGCCACATCAAACAGCTTTGGGTCTCCTTTATTTGAAGGTCAGCCAGCGTTTGGGATTCTCGATGAGGATCTTATCCACCTGGTTCTGCGAGATGCCCCTGGTCAGCATCTTAGGCGCGATGTTCTTCAGGATGTGAGAGTAGCCGTGGCCGCCGTACTTGGTCAGTCGATTCTTGGTGTGGATGTCGTGCGCGACCACGATCTTGTCCTCGTAGCCCTCCTTGACCAGGAACGCCAACCTGAGGGTGACATTAGACACATACAAGCCGAGATTTTGTTAAATGTACTCTGAAAATTGTGGATCGCAGTTGTTGTCGCTCCCTTTCCTGAAGCAGGTTTACTCACGTCTTGACTCTCTCGCAGTCACTGGGCATGTCCACCTCCAGGTTATAGGGGTAGTTCAGCATCTCTGTTCCAAACAGGTCATACTCCAGGTAGCTCCCCAGCTTAGCAAACTCAAGCAGCTCACCATCATCAAATATGGTCCTGTGGGAAAAGAGCAAAAAGATCAGAACCAAAAGATGCTACATGTAAAATTTAGGCTGGCTTCACACACTTCCATGCAATTAGCTGCAGGTTGCAAATCATTTTTTTACTGTTGCCATGTCAACAAACCCATTTGGAACATTCCAAATGATGATGCAAGCCGAATTTATAATTTTCACTGGATGGTTCACCTGGAACTTCTAGTTGCATGGAACCGATTTACATTGTGTGTCACCAGATCAGATTCCACAGACAATCTGCTGCATTGCTTTAAAACACAAAACAGGAAGAGGGCCGCTGTTGTTTCCGCGCAAACAGAACTAAAGCTTTCAGAGTTTCTCACATGACAGATGGTAATGGGAGTGGGAAAAAAATCACCTCCAACATGCTTATACTCATCAGTAAAGCCAAAGAGAAATGCAAACGCCATGGAGACATTTCAGCCTCCTCTTTGTGACAGACAGAGAGCAACAGGGTTTGTGGGAAATGTGCTTTTTTTTATTGTTTTTTTTTTTTTTTTTAGAAAAACACTAGTACATAGAATAGAATTGAATAGAATAGAATTGATTCCACCACTCAGTGATCTCAGTCAGAACTGTTTAGGGGGTCCTTACCTGTCCAGGTGAGACATAACAGTTTTGCCGATGTCACCGCCGGCCTCCTGGAGAACACGGACGATCTCAGCAGGAGCGGCGGGATTGCGGCCTGGATGGATGATCACGGGGCAGCCGAGCTGGGCCTGAGCATGAGCCGTGGCCCGCAGCACCTTCCTCTCGCTCTCCGTGATGGGCCAGCTGGTGCCGATCTCTCCGATCACGCCGCAGCGAATGTCCGTGCCGTCAGCGCCGTGCAGCACCTCGCTGACGATGATGTCGGTGAGCTGAGGGCCAGGAGACAAATGTTTAAAAAAAAAGATGCAGACATATTAATATATACATTAATATCAAAATGCAAAATCGCCAAACGTAAACTGAAGTGGCAACCCTGCAGACACAACTCACAAAAAACACAGAAGCACCCAGTCTGATGACTGAGTCTGCATGGTTCTCATGGTCCAACCTACTCACTGATTATGTGCTTATTCTATGTTTTTGTCAGCTAAGTCTAAAAGGTCCTCCAAATCTAAACAATTATGCATAGGGTACCTTTAATGTATTTACCTTGAATGCACATATTTTGTTTTTTCTGTTGTGTCCCTGCATTCAACACACATAAACACACAAGCAGACCACGTGCTGGATTTGAATGAGCGAGATAATGATGGCAATTAGTTTCCATCGCTTATTAAAATAACATACTTGAACAATCAGGAGCAATTAAAGGCCTGTTAAAATTACCCAAAACATTTCCTTATCTTTTGGGTGATTTGAACAGCCCTGCACACAAATGCATGATTGAGAGAAAGGCTTATAGACCAAAATAGCCCAACAGACTGACGCAGAGGAGATACATTCAGCCTCCGAAAGGGCCACACCTTCTCCACAGTCATTCTCTTGGTGGCCTCTGTGTGCGTGCAGTCTACATAGTACCCTGCTCCTCCGATGATGTGGACCCCGGTGTCCTTGGCCAGCTGCTTGAGGGTGGGCAGGTCTCGGTCGATGCCTGTGGTGGTGTTCTCCACTATAGTGCCCCCGCCGGCCTTCCTGTAGGTCAGCAGCTCCTCCCGCACGGCGCTCGTCTCCTGCTGCAGGAGCAGGTTCTCGTGGCTGCTGTATGGGTTCTGCCTCAGCCAGAACATGTGCTTCATGTGGAACGGGTTTTCCGCCACCGCCTCGTCGCCTGCCGGCGGAGGGAAGTAGCAGCATTCAAAGCTCATGGTCAGGTGCTCGTGTGTCATGGTGCGGCCCAGCTGGTCCGGATCCACCAGGCCCAGAACTGTCTGGACCTTCCCGCTCAGCTCTGACATGATGGCTCTCTGGGGTTATCTACAACCTGAAAGGATGAATCTTGATTATTTGAGAAGTCAAAAGTAGATAATCACACCCTGCAAAACTGCTGATTGCTAGTTACACATTAAACAGGCCAGTGTCTTTGCAAATCTAATTTTTAACAGCGCTGCAGAGCGACCTTTAAACTCGTGATCACTTTAAGTAACAGCGTCTGTCTAGGAGTTAATTTCATTTCATGCATGTGTGTGTAAACTGGCTCGACCTTGTAAGGTATGCAAACTTGATATACTGTAGCAAAGTGGTGCGCGTGCAGCGCAACATGTTGTGCACAGGTAACGTGAGCTCTGCATAAAGTCCTCTCTGTTTATCAGGACATTTCACTTTCAGTTATGCAGAATGAAGTCAGTGAAACCGGCCCAAACAACGGGCAGAAAAATGCAGCAAAACAAGTGGGCACAATATTCGAGAGTAACGTTAGCTAACGTAGCTGAAATGACACAAGACATTGCTGACCTTCTTTCTGCTTAGCGATCCACATCAACTGGAGCCCAGCTCAAGCGGATTAACTGTGGACTATAACAACAACATCGCAGAAGTCCCAGGTATCGCGAGAATATCGTTGAAACTTGGCAGCTCATTGCTGCGGATAAGTTAACGTTTCATGTAGCACACGTAGGCCATTTCAATCTAATTTGAGAGGCTAAATGAGTTCCTTAGCATCTGTGTGGGAACACTGTGATACGTACAGTGAAGTTAATGCGAGGATTGGTTTATGGGTCATGAATCACGCTTTTTACGCATGTCTGATTATATGCATGTTACCTATGGCTATGCATGTTGCACGCACACGCGCGCTTCTTTGACTGTACATGACTATATTCATATGAAATAAAGCAAATAAATTATTGATCATTAATAACAACAACAAAGATGGTGATGATGATGATGATGATGATGATGATGATGATGATAACATTACAACAACAACAACAACAACAACAATAATAATAATAATAATAATAATAATAATAATAATAATAATAATGATAATAGTCGTCCTATAATCTCAACCAGTGTTTCACGAACCTAAACTAGTTACATTAAATTTCAGGCTCAGGCAGTAGGTACAAATCCCACTTAAAACACAAATTTACAGGCAAATGGATTAGGAGACACAGCATGTCCGTACAGCTGTCCCTCAAAAACTGGCAAAGTTCATAGTTGGTGAACTTGTCTATATCATGTGACGATGACACAGAGTTTGAGCGACAGAGGGAGTGCTTTCTTGTTCTGTGCCAGTTTTCTGTGCAGTTTTCAGCTCTGATAATCAGCAGATGGTCTACACAGCATTTGGTCTGCCGTTGTAAGGACTGCCCTGTGATGAGTGACCAGTACAGTGGCCATCCCTGCCAATGGCTCAGCAAAGGGCCGTGTACATAAGTATGCCATCCACTTGCTGGCAAGCTGATCACTCTGTAGATTTGTGCAGACAGCAGAGAGAGACATACAGATTTAATACAATACATGAGCCTCTACTTAATTTTCTTAAACATGCCTAGGTCTGGGAAATCTTCCCTTTCTTGGACGACAAATACAAAGCTGAGACCTGGAACTTGAGGTCAGGGCCGATGCATCCAATTCTGAAATGCTTTTACTCACAAGCCCAGAGCACCATCCACTGCAGGGTTCCTCATTAGTGACAGCAGAAGGTTGTCACTCCCATTTGTCAGTGCGGCTGACATGTTGCAGACAGACACAACCGAGGGGAGATTCTCAAGGAGAGTAATGACCAAAACAAGCCTTTCCCATGTGGACAGACCCCTGGAACATGAGCTTGATGCACTGTCTCTTTTGTTTTAATGTCATCACTCACTGACAGGCTTGCTGTGCAGCTCTCATATAAGGACTGCTGAATCTGATATTGGAATGTTGTGAATGTGTAGCGTTGTTAGCTGGGAAAATTGTGCCAAAAAGTAAAGGATAAACCTCACTCCTGAAAAAAAAATTCTCCACTCTCTAGAGTAGGTTTATAAGTCAGCTATACTGCCTCTCATTGCAGTATGCAGCTTCACTCTGGCAGCTAGGCCAGGCAGATACAGGATGGGCCTGTCAAGTTTGGCTTATAGTGTGGTGCCCTCTGCAGACCAAAAGTAAGAAGTCATGCCTGTGTTGCAGTTTCATATAGAGTCTCCTTTGAAACATGAGACACACTTGTGCAAAATCACACTTTAAAGTGGAGATATGATGAATCACATGAACGAAGTGTTTTTATCTTTCAAATGAGATGAAATGAAATTCATGATCATGAAAGTCAGTGGTTTACTGTGGTCTCCTCACTGTGGCTCCTGGTCTTGATCTCATTCATGCAGTTGTCAGGTTTTCTGGAGCCACAGAGACCATCATGTGAATCGATATACAAATTTGTGCCAAGGAAAAGTGGTGAAATAAGATTATGAGAAGCACTGAGCCATTATGCATGCCAGACCACATCCATAATAACCGAGGCGTTATATCTGAGGCACATGTTTTCACAGCTGTATTATAAGATGAATCGCTAGACATTATACATAGACGGGAAATGTAAAGCTTCATTTTTGAGATTATACACACATACCAAATTAGTTCAGACATGTTTTTAAGCCATGTAGTCATGTTTCATACTGAGTACTGTGGGGATATTCACAGTGACTCTAACCTCCTTCATATTCTTCATCTTGTATGTCATGTTTTTGAAAAGCAAAATCATAACCTTGTTAAAAACATTCCAAAATTTTGTCCCAGCCATCTCCACTTCATGGAGATTCATTCGTAGTGTATACATGACATTTAGTGTCAGCTGAATCAACTAAAAACAACAATACCTATAATGTACATTTCCTAAGAAAGATACAACAAATTTTGAGAGGGAAAAAAAGATATCTGGAGTAATTGAAGCATATTATTATAGGAAGGTTCTTCTTATAGTTGAGAAGATTAATGCATAAAGGTCACTCTTGTCTTTTGTACAGACTTTGGAACAGCTTTGTTTACAAGTAGATCTAAGGCTATGTTTTTGTGCTGATTCAGAGAGCTAAAAGCTTCATAATATAATGAGGTGGAGCCATTTACTGCTTTAAAAGTTACAAATAAAGCCTAAATTCGAATGGAAGTCATAATAAGGAAGCTATAATGTGAGTTCTGTGATCTCCTTTTAGTTCCAATTGAAAGCCTATAGCTGCTGCATTCTCAACTGACTGAAGAAAGAGATGTTTAGCAGAGAAAAAAATGGTAGATCCATGTAATGGTCAATATGAGATGCAGTAGGCATAAATATCTTTGGCTGAGTCAGAAAATGATGGACATGGCCTGATTTTAAAGCTATTTCTCAAATGGTAGAAATAAGATTGATTTTCAAAGAATGACTCAAGCTCTTTTTTTCTACTGGGTTCAGGTTACAATTATATTGGTTGGCAATGATAAGGTGTCAGTGTTGTTATTAGTAGTAGTAGTAATAGCAACAACAATCATAACAGCAGCTGTTTATCTCAAACATCTGAAAGATGAAGAAATCGAAAGGTTTAGTTTCACCTGGAATAATTCAATAAATAATATGAAAGTAATTTGTTTCTGAAATTATGTATTATTATTTTTTGCCATCACAGAGGCAATCTCTGAATTCAGGTTAGTGGCTCCGACCCTGCCAGTGAGATGTCTATCGTGCAAAGTGTCGTGCAAATCAATGATGCACCGGCTCACATGACAAGCCAGTGGTCTTCGAATTTTCCCTTTTTATGCAGCGTCCTATATAAGCCCTGGGTTCCCAGGAATATCCACACACCCGTTAGAGAACACAACTACCTCTGGAGCCAGTACCCAGCTTCATCATGCCTGAGAGAAAACTGCTTCTGGCCTCTGTTTTCTTCATGGGAATGTGGCTCATCGCAGCCGGCAAACCAGCAGAACCAGTGCAGGCTCTCTGCAAAGTTGTCTGGTAAGACTTCATGAATTTTTGATATATTGTTGGTATAGTAATTTTCCTTTTCCTTCAGGCAATCAGTCATGCTGAGCGAATGCAGAGAAGATATGAGAGATCTTGTCAAATGCGGAATATAAAATAAAATGAAAACTATTTCATCTTACTCTTCCTGTCCCCAGGCTGTTTGGATTGCCATGTGCTGAAGTAAACATGGCCATAGTGAACCAGATTAAGGCCATGACCCAGTACAAGGTAAGAAACTGAGACTTTCTCCCCTGCAGTGTATGTTGTGAGGCTTGGAAGGGTACACAACATGCTCCATACACTTATAAAAACTGGAAAAAACAAACAGCATTTTTGAATTTAAGTTAAGAACATGAAAATAAATGCTATGTACCAATAATATATTTATGTTTGATTTACCAAATTCTTACTCTGCATTTCAATCCAGCTTGGGATGGTGAGTCCGGCCCTCATTGAAGCCAACCACTCTTCTATGATGGGACAAGTTGAGAATATCAACTTCACCTTGATCACCACAGCTATGGGTCAGGGTTGCCATGTAGATGTAAGTCAGATGCTTTTATCTACCCCTTACTACCTGGCAGTCCCATTGATGAGTTCATCATTGCTGCGGAGTGGAGTTTTGTTCAAACCCACAGAAATTTATTTTAAGTTCAAGCGGACATCATGAGGTGTTTCAGAAGATTAGGGAAATTAGTCCTGACATATGAAACAGTGACGGCTGTTTTATACTTCATTTTTTACAGTTGTGAAGCATCAGGCTATATAACCTATTTTAACCTGTTTGTTGTCTCTGACACTTTTTAAAGTGTTGTTGTCCAGTGTGTCTGCTCTGTGTTCTGTTGACTTTCTTTGTTAGCAGTATGTTTTATAAACTCGCCCAGAAAACACAACACATATCCTGGATTGTTTTTTACCCATGATTGGAGTGAACATGGCCACAATCAGATTAAAAAAAAGCCTGTTAGGCTGATAGGTCTAGTAGTATATGAAGAGAGAGAGAGGGAGAGAACAGCCATGGTCGAGCGAGCTAGACAGTGAATGGAGAGAGGGAGCGCAAGTAGCAAGAACAAACATTTTTCAAAGTTTTTGAATCAGAGCAACCACAAGAGGTTCTTCATCATACAGTCATAACTGTGCCAAAAATATTAGGTTGATCGGCCCAGTAGTTTGCAAGATTAGCCACAGACAGACAGATACACACACACACACACACACACACACACACACACACACACACACACACACATATACACACA
>OMLF01037424.1:15470-35733 GCA_900302615.1 Holocentrus rufus | reverse complement strand
GACCAAATCTCCTGGTGGGGATAATGAAGCATTGAAACCAGCAGATACAGAATATGTAACATTGCTATACCATTGTTTTCTAACTTTGAATTTACATCAGGGGAAATGTGAGGGAACATTCAGGCACAGTAGTAAAGGTTTAATTACCATCAGCACAACAATATTCATTTAGCAAACATACAACAAGGGACAAATAGTAAAAGCTTTTCTCTTAAATTCCATCATGAAATGTCGTGTTTGTTATTGTTCAGGGTTCATCTGTGGCTGCATTCTGGCACAGCCTCTTTGATAATGGCACCAACTACTGTAATCTCCACAATGTGATTCAAGGTAAGTTTTCATACACTTAGTGGTCATTGATCACTGGTATTATTATTGTCTATCTATTTACTGGTCAATTGTTGCCAGAAAAAACAGTCACTGCTTGAAAAAAATTAATTTGCCTTATGCTGTGTCATGAATGAACACAGGTGCACTCACCCAGAATATTAGTTGAAGTTGCACTCAGTGTGAGTTTTATTGCCCTGTAGCACAAAATGACCATATATCTGTGGGATTTGGTAGGATTATTGATCAATACCACGAACATCACAAAATATTCAATTCTCACACCGCAAAAGCAAATGACAACGCAGTATTAACATGACAGTGTTTTGCATTGTGATATCGTAGTTCTCCACTAGGGGTTTCTGTTGGATCTCTGCTCCAGTTAGCTAGATTCTTCATGTCTACAGTGAAAATGTAAAATGTATTTGCAGCTGTCTAGTGGATAATCAGAGATGCACACATTATATCTTTAAACTCCCATGAAGTTACGTTACGTTTTTTGTCCTCTAGGAGAAGGAGAACTTGATCAGTAACAGATTAACATATACTCACATTAAAAAAAAAGTGCTTTATTAACATGCCAGTTTGTATTTACAGAGTAGAGCCAGAGTAGGAATTAAGTCCAGAAATTGGTTTGGAATTTGGTTTGTCTTCACCTTTCTATTTCCTCTCTGTCCAGGCAGCGGACTCAGCAAAGCTCCAGGCTACACAGAGTACACCAACGAGTGGATCTGCCTCGGATATGGACTTACTATCTGTAAACTTTGAACTGAAATCACAACATATTGTAGATAATTATCACGATCATCATCATAATCTTAATCTACACATTTCATACATACACACAGTACATACATACATACATATCCATGCTAAATAAAAGCTATTTTTATAGATGAAAAAGAGGTTCCCACAAGTGTTTAGCTGTATCATAAGACCTTAAACAATCATTGTAGCTAAATTAAATGGATTACCAAACATAACAAGGATAATGGATTGTTAAAATGACAATGCTTCCCACTCCGCACCCCTTAATAAAAATACTTTGTTGTTTTTGTACTGTTTGTGGTTTTGTCTCATCAGAATAAATACATTTGCTTGTGGGCCATGAGAATGATCCCAATATCACAACTAAATAAAAACATTATTCCCCACTAAAAGTGAGGGAAGATGTAAGCACTTCAGATAACTGGATTTATTAGTGGACTGAATAACTGTAAATATTATAATTTGTAATGCATAATAATGTATTTTTGAATCTGTTGACGTCAGAATAATGTCTGTAGCACTGCCATTTTCTTTGGCTAGATATTGCTGCTGGTATTCGTAGGGTTTTCAGGTGGTATAACATGCCCTCTGGCTGCCATGTTGGAGGTCCTCAGACTTGGCAACAATAGCTGAGCACAGCTGATTCCATTTCCAAACTTATGACTCACTGCCTCAACAATATGGAACAGACATGATTCATTTTCTGATTTTCTGGCTGACATAAAATCAGTCCAATGTCACATCTGACAAAGCTGACAGTGCCAAAACCCAACTATTTGTGTAGGTTGACTTCACTGCTTTGGATTGGAGACTACAGCTAAGAACAATCTTATTCACCATGTCACAGTATGCTCAATTTGGGTACAAATATAAATCACATCAATCCTTGTTCTACATGTTCGATGGTGACGATTTAATGAGCTGGTTTTGATACCAGTGGTTATCAGAAACCTCTTGACAGCAAAGTTTAACTAAAGCACAGTGGATGCATCCCATGTCGTAACAAGATACTAGTTGAGAGTATTTACACAGAAATTAAAGCACAAAGCATGTATGGTGTCTGAAAATATGAATAACAAATATGAATAATAAAGGGAGAGTGTAAAACATGCTGACAGGGTTTAAAGGTTCAGTTACTGTTTGACTCAACATCAGCTTTGAACTTTGAACATGGTATGATTGTTGGTGCCAGACTTGCCAGCCCCATCTGACCTCCTGGGATGTTGATGCACTTCAGTTTACTAGAGTACATTCGAGTTTACCGAGAATTGTGTGATAAACAAATAAAAAAGATCCAGCCATGTGGGTGACCTTGTTGATAAGAGTGTAGAGGAAAATGACGAGATTCATTCAAGCTAACAGGCCGACCACAAATACCTTTATAAGATTAAGTTAAATTGCTTTTTATAATAAAATGTCATCCTCATGAGTCACTACTTTATAGAATCACCCTTGGCAGCAGTTACAGCTTCAAGTCTTCTTGGTCTCATAACATTTTGTGAAATGAACATGAACTCCAAAATGCACATTATGTGTTGTGGAATTACGAATTATGTAAAGATTACAGTCTTTCACCACAAATTGGATTATACGACAATAGAAGGAATGAAAAGGTTAGCTAACATGAATGTTGAATAACTTTGGCCCTGTAAGATTTCTCTAATTCTTCCATTCTCCCGTAGAATATTGTGAAATATTTACAAAGGCCCAACTGAGCCTGAAACGTAGATGAATTAAGTTGACTTTTGGGAACATTCATGAGTGTGTGGACTTCATTTTTTCATTTTCTTGTCAGCATCTGTGTTCAACTATCTCCTAGTCATCCCATAGATTTTTGGCAGGATTCAAACCTGGTCTTTCAATATCAATGTCAAAGTCCTCAAATGGCCCAGTCACCATTTGAGGACTTCGTCAAATGTCCTCAAAGGGCCATTTTGTGGACTTTGACATTATTGTTCTGAAGTTAACCCGGTGTTGATTTGGCTATATGGGAATTTTCTGTCCTGTTGGAACATAAATTGCTGCCCCAGTTCAAGGTCTTTAGCACTCTGAAACAAGCTCTCAAGAGTTTGTCTGTATTTGGCTCCGTTTATCGTTCGCTGTGTCCTTACAGGCGTCTCAGTCCCTGCTGGCTGCCACTGAAAAGCCTCCTCAGAGCATGTCTCTACCGGCACTATGATTCACAGTAGTGATGGTGTTAGATGGGTGATGATCTGAGTGCGGTTTCCGCCAGACACGACACTTTGTATGACAGCCGTCGAGTTCCGTTTTCGTTGCATCAGACTCTTTTGCCTCATGCTCTGAGTTTTTGCCATTTTTTGCTCATTGCTCAGTTTGATTGTTCAATTCGCTTTAGGAAGAGTCGTGTTTCCATTTGCTAACAACGGAGCCTACTGTGCTCTTTTGAGCTCCAAACACATCGTGTCAGCCAACTTTGTGACAATATGTTGTGAAGTCTGATTTACTAAGGTGCTAAACAGGGCTAGGAGACATGTCAACCTAAAGAGGCCAATACCTGAATGGAACAGAACCTTCATTAATGTCATTAGTAACACCTGTGTTTACCTGCTATTTCATATTGAAATGGCTGCTGTGGAAAAGGTCTATTATTCATTTTCCTTCTCAAAACCTCCCCTCTCCAAGTCTAATTTAACCAGTTGGTATTACACCCCTGAAAGGGAGGCAAATATAAGTGGAAAAAACACGGTCATGATGCTGTTCTCACACAATTACTGTAATGAGATACAATGAGATACAGGCAATGAATGAGACACTTAAATTTTAATCCCATGTGATGTGATGATTTTTGGTGGGGATGATAAATTACATGTAAGAGGATGAAAAGGCAAAGTAATCAGTTGCTTTTCAAAAACTTTTTTTCAACCATATTTGAAAGGGCAAAAGCATTTTTAATGCAAGATTATTAAAAAAAAATTCACACTATTACTTATTGACAACAACAATATTCAAATTGAATCACTTTATATTCTGTGGATGCTGGAGGTAAAATAACTGAATTTGCTGAGAGTACATTGGTGACTTGACTTGGTGATTGAACATTAGTGTTTGATTTACAGACACTCGACAGCCACAGTGGGGTTCATGGTCCGGCTCGGGGTCTCCACCTGGAGGCCATCTGAAGAAGTGCAGTTGGCCTTTATGGCTGCTGACAAGTGTGGCTGACACAAGCTGGAGCAGATGTGGAGAAATGAAGAGATGTGAGGCAGATAAACTTATGATGTGACTACACAGAGCACCTGCTCCAGCTGCTCTGCGTCCACAGTGGTTGCGGCTGCCTCCTCACTCTCTGTACTTTGGTGCTCGTTAAAGGCCTGTTGGACTTTGAGGGCTTGATCCTGTGGCAGGCGAGATGGAGCCATCTGTAATCATGAGTCCACGTCCTGTATGGCCTTCATAATTGTTTCCCTCATGATGAAGAAGCTAGTTGGTCTTTCTGAATGACTTGAAGCGTTCCTGAAAGTGAGCAGAAACCATCTCCTCGGCAACACCGGGGTAGTATTAGAAATATTAGTGGGACTGTTTCTAAGCATCTCTTTGGGAGGAGCAACACTGCTTCATTTATCCAAACCTGCATGGTAATGATTAGAAATATTCTGTGACGATCTTGGTGAGCATGTAAAACCATAGAAAAACTTTGTCATTGTCAGTTATCATCTTGGTGATCTGAGCCTTAAATCAACATAAATAGATCATAGATAAACTATATGTTTTTGACAATAATGTACTGGCACAAATTTTGCAGTGGAATAAAACCAGATCAGATGACAATGTTGGCAACTCCCTGATTATAATTTTCATGAGAACAATCACTGAATTTCAGATCTCAAATTTATTTTCCTTTTCCCCAGGACAGTTTCATTTATATGAATGAACATTCACTGAATCTGTGGTGCTGCTAATGTACAACACAGAATGACTTAAAAGACGGGGGCAGTGGTGTTGAAGCACTAAGGGGGATTGTAGGGGAAATGGGTCATTTGGGTGTTAAACCTCAACAATTATTCTGGGGAACTGGATCCAATTTTGAGTCCAGATTGGTTATCATTACTATAGTGAAATAGAGTTCATTTGGGTGCAAAACCTGGGATTCATTATCAGTGGAGCACAGCCAGATTGTGCAGCTGGATGATTTCTTTGGGAGTGAGACATTGTTAAGTGAACAGTCCTCGCACAGAAGAGTTTCATATGTCAAACTGACTGGTTCAGTTAACGTTCGATTTAATAATAACTCTTACATTTTACATCTGCGGCTACATCTGCATTTTGCGCTTAGTCATTCATTCTAAAAGGACAGAAAACTGAGTCATGTGTTTGGAAAACAGTCACGTCGTCATGGTGGTGATGACGATGTGTGACGCTTGTGATGAATTCGTGATCATGTGTCACAAAACACATCCACTCAAAATAAGGTTTTACAATGTTTTATTAATTTCTTAAATCTATAACCAGAGGTGATCACAGATGCAGTAAAACCTTCATGTATACCATATGCTTTCATACACATACAGTACATACATGCATGTAAATGAAAAAAAATATGAAAAAAGAAGAAAGCTGGAAGTCTTCACTCACCTGCCAGCAGGTTGTGGAGGTTCAGCACAGGACGTCCCTAAAGAAAAAGAGTGACTGTCACACTATAGACACATGCACACTTGAAACAAACCAAAGCATCGAGAATTCAGCTCCAAATCCTGTGTTGACAGTATCTTATTATCATTCTAAGTGTCACCCCTCCCTCTCTGAACTCAGATTCAAGCACAGAGACACAAAACAGAACAAGAACAAGCCTCACCAGATGGATCTGCAGAATGCATGGAGAGGGACGGGAAAAGGCTCGGCAGCTGAAGAAGCCAACATTCCTGCGCCGAGAGCAGAAACCAGAGGCAGAGTCCTCATGGTCATGATGAAGAGGGTTTCTTCCTCCTGATGGTGGGGGTGTGCTGGTTTCTAGCTCCGTGGAGTGTGAAGTAGCCCTGAGAAATGTGGCTTTATGGTTGAGTGACTGGATGTCTCTCCCACCAGCAAATTTATACACACCTACAGGCTTGTCAAAAAGGCCAGTGAGGTTGTTTGAAATTGATTAAGACAAGGGAATGACTTTTGGGTCTTGTGGCTATTGTCTTAAGTTTGCAGTTAGTTTCAGTAAAATGGGTCATACATTTAGAAGATGGTTTGGGTTTTGTGTGTGTGTGTGTGTGTGTTCTAATACAGCAGGTCTTTATTATAGCTGTAATAACTAAGATGGAATTCCCCGCTCTGATTGTAGGTGCAGCAGGTAGAGTTTGTCTGTTATGGATTTCTCAAGGTCCATAGTAACGATGTTAGTAATACCCAATGCCGTCATCGATTTCCATAGACTACGCACACTTTTGTGGGGGCCAATCAAAATGCCACATTCAGAAAAAAATCCAGGCTAAGGGTCCTCTATAGACAACTGCTGTAGAATTGATCAATTAAACAATAAATATGTGAGATAATCAGCCCAACTGCGTCATATCTGTCATATCAGAGCTGGATGACAGTGACTGGCAAATGTCCAGTCTTTAAATCAATATCAGACCCGAGCCTAAGTACAAGGAGTGGCTATGTTCAGTCTGCAGCAACAAATAAACCATGACAGCAATAATAAAAAAAAAACATTCTCACGTATGTTTGTTGTCTGAAATGTTCGTCTTTGAAGTTGCGTGCATGCATAAGAATGAAAGAAAGGAGGAAGCAGCTTGCTCTTCAGTCACAACTTATCAGCAAATATGGATGGGAACACATATTAGGGTCTTATTTCTATATTATAATAGTGGGGTCAAAGAATCATCAACATGCGATTTAGTCCAGTTGTTCTTCCCATGCATTTTACGTGCTAACTGGGTATTTTCTGATCAAATATAGGCAGAATGTGAGATATTAGTAAGTCCCTATGGCCTCCAGGCTAAGAGGCTTATCTATGAACCCCGCTGTATTTCACTGTTTATCTGTGAGTAAGACTCAGTCACGAGCACAATGATGTAATCTCGTTACTTTCATGCAGTTTCATCAGGATTAATTTTCTGTATTATGAGTTTCAGTAATCCAACCAGAACATTACTGATTACATTTTAAATCAGCAATCTCTTCTTTTCGTTGTGCAGAAACTGTGGTTCCTCAGTGAGCAGTTTTACAAGCACAAATCGAACAAGTACAGATGAACCGATTTGTTCTTTGTGGCTGTCAGTGATCAGTGATTTGAGAGCCAGTCAACGCCTTAAAATTGGAAATGTAGGTCAGCCTCATTTTTGCCAATATCTCATCTTATTTTGATAATAAGGCAAAGCCCATTTGTCAACAATGAAATGCAACTGGTTTTGCCAGAAAAGTGGGCCAAATTGCATTTTGTGGGTGATTCATTGATCTAAATGTTGTTTATTTCAGTGGACATTCACTGCTGTCCTGTGCTGTCAGAAATGAGAGAAAGATGCCTGTCCTGCCTCCTGAATCTGTGATGTCACACTGATGTCCAGCTCAACTATGAACCCCTTGGTCAACTGGGCATGACCATCATGCACTGCACCATGTAAATGCAGAATATAGTGATTTTGTATTGGCAAGTTTGTGTTTCCATGGTCATTATTGACCAGTTTAATTTAAATCATTATGATTATTATAGGTTATTATGAATATAATATACAATGATTTAATTGTACATTTTCAAATAGTTGTATAAGCTTTGTAAAATTGTGCATAATTCAGTTATTCTAACATTTAAAGTCTGTTTCACCCTCCCAACCTGTTTAAAGTTAATGTAATGAATAATTACCTATTTTTAATAAGTGTCTCAGTACTTTTTTTTAATGGATTACCAATTAGTAAACCAACTGACAAAATTCCAGTTTACCATATTTACTGCAGGTTTACCCTCTTAATGGGTCTGTCAGCTGGCAAAAGCTTAGAGAAAGAAGATAGTGACATGAAGAACTGCTTTTTATTTTATTGCTAGTGGTACTACATGCATTATGTTATTTAATGTCTCTCATATGAATATCTTGTTTACAATAGGAAAATAGCATCAATCAACTCATCACTGATCCCACATCACTGGACAGTTTGGTCTTCCACTCTTCAGCTGACATGTTTGAAAAGTTCACATCACACCTCACTGATTTTTTTTTTTTTTAATGCCATTCTTTCGTAAAGTCTGTTATGGACAGATAAGGAGGGCTCTTACGTCATTGAATGACCATGTCCCACAAAACTACAGAAGACAGCCAAGTTTAACTAAGGCCAGGATGAGACTCAGAGCTCTGTTTACTGCCTCAGCTTCATTCCTGGCACTGCTGCTGTCTGTCGCCTCAGCTGGAGGTCTGCCATCATGCAGAGTGACATGGTATAGTATTATTTATCAAGGTTTTTTTTTGGTTAGCATTCGAATGGGAAGGACATTTGCAGTGCTGAATTTTATGAGCTTTGTAAACGGTAACTAAACAAGAGAAATTATACGCATTGGAGGGAAAAAATCCTTCCTTGTAGGATTTTGGGGATACCCTACACTGAAGTTCATGATGCTCCGGTGAACCAGGTGATGGTGAGTTGTGTGACAGCAAAGAGAAGTGCATGTATAAGGTTAAAAAATGTGAGAGCTGATTTTATGGAAAAGTTCCTCTGACCTGGCCCAGTTTTTAGTGCTCCACGTCGCCCCCCAGAGATGGAAAATCTCCCTGTATAGACTCTGCTACAAGTTACCACTGCACCTATTAAATAATCTATTAGGAATGTTTCAAGCTTAATTCCTGGGGAGGGTTGAAGAAAATGAGAGGCTCACAAATAAGTGATATAGCACTGAGTCTGTGTGTGTGTGCTTTGCATAATTTTGACTAAACATAAAAAAAATCACAAACATAAACTAAATTTAAAATTTACTGACTCTGCTCATTACAATTCTGTTCATTCATGCATTTTTGCAGTTTTCATTGTCTTTAACTTCTGATGTATGTGCTGTTCTACATTTGTGTGATGTGTAACATTTTGTTTATGCTGCACCTTGAGCAATAACCAGCCATAAAATAGATGTTAATACATACATAAACAAAAAACGAAGAAATAACATTTTTTTAAAAATTCAATATCTATCATGGATACTAGACTGACTTTGAGGTTCCTTGCCTCGTTCAGTTTTCAGTTTGAGGGTATGCTATGCCTTTATTTATGTCTTTAATTCTCATATATTATGTCTTAGTGGTGTGTGTGTGTGTGTGTGTGTGTGTAATTCACTCAGTGAGACTTTGATTGCAGTGATTGCCCCCACCCCCACTTCTCCTCAACACCCTTGCATCTTTTGCGTATCGACTGCTGTGCAATGGGCCCCATCTACTTCCATTAATGACACTCCAAATTAGCCCTAATGCATAACAGCATGTATCAAGGCAGGGAAGAGGCACTCAAGTGTCTGGAGATAACAGGGATCTATTTCTACAGGACAGGTGGAACATGGAGCCTTCCTGCTTACACTCAGTCCAGTATCAGTCTAACATCAGGAAGCTGAAGTGGTGGGCAGCTGGTGGTGATGGACTGTTGGATTACAGCCACTTTGCTTTCTTACAGTGAACCATAAAACCTCTGTTTATATAAGTGAACAGTTCTATATTTGCCAACAATACTGTTCTTCTGGGGGATTAGTATTAATGTAGGGAAACGCATTAGAATTACACAATAATACAATATGAATAAAATGTTCCAAATGCATGATTAGATGCGCAAGAGTAAAAATAAAATGTAAGTGCAAAATGTAAGATCTAGATACTAGTGGTGGAAAAAGTGCTCAAAACCTTTAATCAAGTGAAAGTATTAATATCACAACGGAAAAATACAAAGAGTAACAGTCCTGCATTCAAAATATTACTTAAAGGTGCACTATGCAAAATTGCACAGGCTTGATTCAAGTGAGGACCCTTGAGACTCAACTGACAAAACCTTGGAATAACCACATAATTTATCAGTGGGTTGAGCCGATGATGAGAGTCATGTTGGTTTAACTATCAAATTCTGAGCTTACTGCATGTTTTTTTTTTTACATGCGGTTGAAATGCAAAATAGCATGAAAATATAAAAGTATTAGCTGTAAAATGTAATTAAGTATGAAAGTAAAAGTAACTTTTGTGCAAAATGGTTCCTTTCACATGTAAAAATAAAAAGAATAGTGATGTATTAACCTGTAAGGACTATTTTAATGTTTCAGCTCTAAATACTCCATATATTCTTGGCTAGTTTCAACTCTAACAATGCACGTTTGGCATTTAAAAACTTGCTCTGCAAAGTAACTAGTGGCTGCAGTCAGAGGTTAAATGTAATGCAGTAAAGAGTGCAGTATTTCCCTTTGAAATGTAGTGCAGTAAAGTCTCACTTACAAGAAGTGCTGGTACCTTAAAATTGTTAAGTACAGTATTTGAGTAACGTTCTTAGCCACTTTCCACCTTTGCTGATACTGTACATTGTAACTAGTAGTATGTATTTCCACACTGTTATTTGCATATTTACAATAAGACCATTGTAATGTGATACCTTTATAAATCTGTCACATACTTTTGTAAGATGCACAACTATCAACACTCTCTGAAGTATTTACTGCTGAGGCAAGGACACAAAGAAATATGACTTGGTAGCAGGAAAACCCAAAAAGTCATTGCATTTTAAAACCCACTTTATTGACAGCTTCTTGCCCTCAGTACAATGCAATGCAACAAGATTTGAGGTGCTGAGCACAGAGGAATAAATACGGCAATAAATACAGTACTGACTCGCCTTACTGGCCACCTTTAATTCACACCCGCTAGAGCCGTCAGACCCTCACCACAAACACACAAACCAATAAGACATCATACACAACACTGAGCCAAAGTTTTTGCTTCCACCTTAAATCATAACGGTCATGGATCATCATGGACTTGATATGCACAGCACTTGAATATTGTTTGAAGAAAGGAAGGGTGCTCCTTCAACAAAAATGTATACAGAATCTGTCATCGTTTTGTCAAGGTATCATCCTCTCACCTGAAGACCGGGAGGAGAGACAGTCTGGAAGCCAAAGTACTTCACATGGTTAAGAAAAGACGACAGTTCAATCCGTCAGGCCATTCAACTGAAAACTGCAACACTGATGAGTCACAGGGGTCACTGAGTGAGGCTGAGAAAGACTGAACTGCAGAAGTCTCCAAATGATCTGTGTCCAACAGCGATGAAAGAATGACATCTTACTTTAACAATGACATGCACTGCCCTTGTGTAGGTTTTACGTTTTGATTCTTTGCAAATCAAACTCAAATGATGATAAGTTGAAACGCATCTCATCAAGGTTCGTTACACTTTATAGGGTTCAATTCGTTTAGCCTTGATTAGGTAATTCATAAACCAAGGTTCATACAATTTCCTTCATTCATACATTTTAAAACCTCAGATTCTTTCTATGATATGTTGTAATGTGATATTGGCTTAATTTCAATGGAAGATTATGTCAGATATCCTGTACAGCAGATGTGACTATGAGAAGATTTCAAGTAAAAGAGGAACTCAAATGATGGAAACATTAAAAAAATACATCACGGGGCGCCCCGGTGGTGGAGTGCTGACCATGTATGGGTTTGATTCCGGCCTGTGCCCTTTGCCGCATATCATCCCTTCTCTCTCTGCCCTGTATTTTTGTCTCTCTCCACTATAACTATCCAATAAAGCAGAAATGCCCAAAAAATAATCATTAAAAAATAAATAAAAACACATCATGAATGGTCACAGACAGGTCATCTGAGAAAACACCATACAACGGCAGACAACCATAGGCAGTTGTGAGTTTCATTAGGACCTATAGACTATATTGCATTTACAATACAATATATTGGGATAGATGAAGGTCCTCCTTAGCTTAGCTCTTCTCACTCACCTCTGCTCTATGTGTCGCACAGGGATTCTGATATTGTTTACATGTTTCTCATACAAAGGACATCACAATGTGTTGTGCATATCATACAGTATATTTATGATGTTGTATATATGTAACACCATAGATATATATGATATATTAGCGTCATATCTATTATCGGACACAATCTTGGCAAGATTTCAGCACTTCCAATATCCATTATGTATTTCTATAAATATTCATTTATGTAAGCCAGATCTACTTTTCATATGATGGTAGACCACAGGACCATATAAATTCACTGTTGGAAATGCAGCCCAACCCAGTCGTGGCTAATGATTTATTACTGTTATTGTTCTGGCATTTTGCGGCACTGTACAGCAGTGTTTTCACTTTCCATTTCTTCCGCAGCTATGTGCAGCTTTCTGTTGACAAGCCCTTCTTGTATCGAAGGGAAACAGCCTTGCCCTTTGATACAAGGTGGACGTGCCAGTCCAGTTGTGGCAACCAGAGATCAAATTGCGTTTTTACTCTGAATTTGTACATTTCACATACTGGCATATGTATTAGTAAACCTGTATAAATACTGCAGGCTGACTCTTTGCGCAGGTATGGCATTAAAATTTGACCGGAAAAAGTGAAGCAGCAGGTCAAACTGGAATCTGATAGACTCGTATCCGATAATGGATCCCTCGCTGCTAGCTGTCTGATAATTGACACCGCATATACAGTGTGTGTGTCACTCATCTCACACACACACACACACACACACACACACACACACACACACACACACACACACACACACACACACACACACACACGCACACACACACACACACATGACATATACACCTATCCCCTTTCTCTCTCACACCCACAAATGAGGATTTGAATGAAAGCTGATACCTGTTAGCTGGCAGGGCGCTATAGCTTAGAACATTTTCACATTTAAAACGCTTCATTGTGGACCACATAATCCTTGATTTACAGGTGTTGCATTATGGTCTGTAATTGATGCACTGACAGATTTTTATTGGCATCACTGCTCTGACCGTCTCAGTATGCAGCTTTCAGACACTGTAAGAGAGAGAGGGACAAAGAAAACAAAGAGCTATAAAATGAGTGGAAGAGAGAAACAGAGACAGAGAAGGAAGTAAAAGTAATCTGTGATTAAGGCAGTCCCATGAATATTGCAGAGAGGTTTTTGGCCCCTGTTTTGGAGACAGACTGCCACAACAGTCTTCAGTTCCTAGCTCTTATTAACTGCTGCTTCCTATTCCCACAGATGACAGAGCAGATGGGTGGATATGAATAGAAATGGCAAAAGAAAATGTGAGAATGATGCCGCAATGTTAGATTCATGGATGAAAAATATCCCATCAAAAAAAAAAAAAAACAACATCGAGCAGTAATCCTCTTTGGAAGAAAAGGTCATATTTGGTTTGTGTATCAGTCCTCCACACAATGAATAATCTTTTAGAGGGACCCTAAATCAAAAAGCACTGCTTAGGGCAAGTTAATTAAGAAATTAAAGTAAAGTAGTAGCCTATATCTAATTTGTCCACTGAAGTTAGTGCTAGGGGCTTTTTAAGAGGCGTGCAGAGACAGGTATAGACGAAGGTCCCACTCAGCTTAACTCTGTCTCACTTAATTGAGTTCATTCCAACATACAGAAAAAGTCAAAGCAGATACATACATATTAGTTTGACGTAGGAGGGTGTGGCTCCCTCATTGTCTTCAGTTCAGTTCTATAGATCGTTTTGCTTCACTGTAGCTTGCACGTCATGGGTTTGATGATTTAAAATCTGCCAACATGGCAACCCTAAAGTACTGTACCCCTTACAGTGCCTCCAATTTACTGTACTCAGGGCTTTGAGCAATAACTAGACTGCTATCAGAGCTCCATACCCCTTCCTACATAGTACAGCAGGGATCCCTCAGACCCACTCCTGCATGGAGCGTTTGCAGTACAGTATGTGGCGCTGCGTGCTCTTCCTCCTGAACTGGAAAACGGTGTAGAGCAGGACCATCATGCACAGCGCCAGGACACAGGGGATAGCGATGGCCACCGCTTTCTCCGTGCCCCCCGTGCTGTCCAGTTTGATGACGATGTCCACGTCGCCGCTGTCGTAGTGGCGCTCCTCCACCACCGGGGGGTTCCAGTCCCAGTCGGGGTCGGCGGGTAGACCGTCACAGCCCATGAAGTCCCGCAGGATGGACCGCGGGTAGCCCGGCTCCACGCGCAGCAGCTGGTTGTTGAACTTCCAGTACTCCTTTCCCTTGTAGAAGTAGGTAAACCCTGTATGGAGGGATCATGGGACACAGAAGATCACTCACACACATTTAGAGCAGACCTGGTTTGTTTGGGTTTTGGTACCAATCAGTCACACTTTGCAATTTTGTTTGGGCAGGATGAGTTTCACACACTACCACTCGAAAACAAACCAAGGCTTTGGGAACATAATTATGATGAAAATTTTGGTGCAAAGTAGAAGGCTACATCTCTCAACACTGACATTTAATTAGTCTCTTGAGACAGGTGCATGGATCCTGCAATTTCCAAATGCCCCAAATCTGTATCCGCTTCCCCAATATCTGTGCCGACTTTGCAGTCGTGATAATAAATCATACTGGAGCTAGCTAGCCGCGATTAGCCATGGATACATGGTTTATGTATCCTATAACTGAACATATAGCACCTAACATCTAACTTCTCCTAAAATGAAGAAGTGTATTCCATTACTGTGTAACACACATGATACATTGTGTAAATAAGCCAGCTTTGGAGTAGCTATAAAGATCACGCTAAGTCTTTATGCTAAGCTAACACGATATGCTAACCACTGGAACCAAACCAGTGGATGTACAGAGGTGAAAATGGTGTCAAACATCTTGTATCAGTCTAGGTAAGTTGGAAAAAAAGTATTTTCCTCAAAACATTTGAGTATCCCTTTAAGTGTGATTTCTTATTAAGCTGAATGTAATATTAGGTTACAAAAATGGGTGAAAAAATTAGGTGTGTTGAGACTACAAAGATAAGAACCCATGTAAAATTCCAAAAATAATATCATGAATGTGGTTAATGAAATTCGTAATGATATCAGCACTTCCTTTATTTGTGTCAAATTGATTTCACACCTGAACTGAACTGCATCTGAGTTTGACTGGTACCGTGCCAAGACCACCTCTTGATTTGGGTCTCGGTGTGGTTGATTTGGTCCACACCTAAGTTAAAATAACGTGTAAAATAACAAAGTTAGGGACAAATGTACCAGAATTCAAACCTGTCAAATTAAATATGTCAGGTGTGAAAGCACCTTCAAAGTAATGGACAAATGGCAAAGATTCTCCAATTAGCTGCACCGTTTCATCAGGACTCTTGTATAAATGCCTGACATCACACTACCATTGATCTGTGAAAATCTGAGAGGAATAGTTGTACATAAAGCAGGCGTACCATTGGCCTTATCCACAAATGCGCCCTGTGGAGAGTCAGGGATGCCCTTCCAGACAGTTATGGGTTTGGGATAACCAGGGTCCATGGTCCTCATGTCCTCATTGTATCTCCAGTATCTGCAACAGGTTAGATAGCAATACCCCGCTTACTTTGAAGATATACAAACACAGAAACACAGAGGTATGGATGGTCACACATACTCCTTTCACAAACACGACCCAGGAATTTTACAGTGTGCTGATCTCAGCCCATCCCATGACACAGCTAATTCACACTGAGACAGAGCTCTCACCCACTGGATACTTTTGCACAAGTTGCTGCCACTTTTTCAGTTCAGAATCATTAGTTTCAAAAGCAATTTTTTTTTCCATCAGTCTGGCTGCATCATGAACTGAAACCGCCTTCATTTCACATGACTAGCAAATGCGGTCAATCAATCAGTCAGGCATGCCATGTTGATTCACTGTGCAAATTTGTTATGAAGGTTGTTGTGATTGATTTCCTCCTCATACGCTCACACACAGATCTTGGGATCTGCTCCGCGCTGCCATTTGTTTTGGATTCCGGCAAACGCCAACATGTCTGTCAGATGCCGAGAGATGAAATTGTATTTTTGACGATGGACAGAGAGTCCTGTTTTCCATGATGTGCAACAGCAGGCCGAGGGATGACAGTATCATGACAAAGCGTTTTGTCAGCTTTCACCACAGGGCCTCCTGACCTCCTAGGATATGATTTATCATGACAGCTGAACAAACATTTGAGTCACATTGGCATATTCTCAAACTCTGAGACACTTGCATATAGATGAATAAACAACAGATTCTCTTGTTTGTCTGCTTCAGGAAGACATCCTGGCTGAATTGGTCACTTCACTTCTAACTACAAGGTATCCAAAATATGAGACAGCATAAATCCATGAAGAGAACAGTAACAAATGAATCCTAACACTCCTCAGCATAGAATCCTATTGACAAAACCAAAATAAAAATATGTAATGAATGAATCTAGCACTTAGTAATACATAGCCGATTTACCAGCCTAAATTAAAGGCATTTGTGGGTGCAGCTTTCAGCCTTCCAAGGTCTGCACAGCTCCTGTCCAAGTGCTTATCACAAGTGTGAGGCTCATAATGAACACATACTGTGGTAATAATCCTTCCACACAGACCTGTCTCCTTTGAAGAAGTAGGTCTTGGCCACGTCCTCCCACCAGACGGCTGTCTCGATACTCTGTGTGGGCATGCCGCTCCCAAACAGCGAGATGTCCTGAGGATAGGTAGGCTGGAGAGTTGTGTCCTTGAATACCCAGAAACGATTTCCTAAAACACACACGAAAAAAAGAAAGGAAAAAAAAAAAGATAAGCAGCTCTGGGACAAAGAAATCATCCTAAATAGCATCTCAAAAGTCACACCGGCAAAGACAACACGCTGCCGGCTCCGAGTTTGTTCAAGCGAGTTTCTTTCTTTATTTCAAAGGTTAAATTTATCACCTAATTTAGAAAACATATGCACAAGCAGAAAATCTATGCAGTGTTATCTATAATGCAATAAACACCAAGATGATGCTTTGAAGGCAATTCCACTGAGACTCATTGTTGTGTGTTTTATTGAAGCTATTGTTGCATTTAATTCAGTTTGATCATAAGCGCCTCAGGCAGAGTGAGGGGAGCCACTGTAGTGGTGCGCTTGCAGTAAGTAGCTGAATACACACACTGACACAGGCACATGCACAGACACACGTGGAGATACACACACACACACAGAGTTAAGTCCCCCTGAGTGTATAAATAAAGCATGAGGCACTCTCTGATCCTACCGGGTGACAGATGTCATGTTAATCTGCCTGATGGACAGATGACTGTACCGGACCCTCGCCCGTTCTGTTCTGTTACTGTACAGAAATCAAACAACCTCGCTCTCACCCGCTCTCCTCGCATCAGAACAAATAACGTTCATTCATTCAGGTGCTGGCATGCAGTGAAAGATCAAGTTTACAGAGATCACACATCCATCTTGTACTGGTGGGTTACAATTAAAGATGATTGCTTATTGTCTAGTGTTAGAAAATGCCGTAATCAGCCTCCATCTCTATAGTCAATAAGGAACAATTCTTTTTCTTACCTTTGAAGAAGACAAACTTTCCTTCGCTGTTTTCATAGACGGCGTCTATTTTGGAAGGCAAACCTCGCCAGAAATAGTTTATTTGCATGGGGTAGCCAGGGACCACTGAGTTGTCCCGTACCCTCCAGAACCACTGGTCCTATAGGAACACAGAGGATAGAATGACACATCATCATCACTATCATCATTTTCATCATCATCATCTTCCTCTTTGTTCTGCTTCTAAACCAAGTGAGCAGCATCCATGTTGGCTGACAATCTACTGCACCTTGAACACGAAAAGCTCCTGTCTGAGGATGGCCAGCGTGTTGAAGCCTCCGTCGCAGATGTTGGGCTTGGAGTTGGGGTTGGAGGGTTTGGCCCCCTGCGGGGGGCGGTGAGGCCTGACCTGGCGGTCATGCTTTCGGGGGTCTGAGGGAGGGTGGAAGCGAGGAGGAGGGACCGTGGGTGGAGGCCTGGTGGGCTGAGGGGCTCTATCTGGTGGACCTGAAGACACACAAAAAAACTCACTTCAGCACAGCAGCTTTTCAAATAGAGAGGATGTATCGATCAAATAAGTCAGACATTGCACTCATATATGTGAGTTCTCTGACTCATTTTCTGTTTCATATATGTTCAAGCTTCCTAAAAGGGTATAAGATCTTTAAATAAATCTAAAGAGTTACCATAGATTTTCTGGATGCCCTGTAGGTCATCGTGAGGTAGTTTGAAGTTCTCTGTGTCCATGTACTGGTAAAATGGAGCCATAATAGCAGTGGGGTCGTTGGAATGCTCCAGACCGAGGGCGTGGCCCAGCTCATGAACCGCAACCAAGAACAGATCATTGCCTGGTGAGGGGAAGAGGATCGCAGCGATGAGGAGGAAAACACACCACACATGGGCACATCTGAATGAATGTGTCATATGTGCCATTTATACAATTGCACAGAAGCAATGGCCATGTGCCAAACACGGAAAAAGCACGCATACGCTCATTAATACACAGAAGCACAAAAATGCATGGAAACCTTTGAACATTTGCACACTGAACTGGAGAAAAATCTCTGTGGAAATCAAAAAATTTGGACATTTACTGGACATTTAGTTCCCATCTCTGCTTTCTTGTTTTCTTATGAATATATCTGCTATAGTGGCACTTTTAACCACATGACTGGACTGTGTGACAGGAACCAGTCTGACAAAAAGGAAGGGAAATTCGCAGAGCATAAGCACATCTCAGATCAACCTTATCTCGTGTCCAGGGAGGACAAATCTTCTTCCCATTTAACGATTCTTGTGCAACATGGCGTAAGTAAAGATTACTGCAAGCAAACTTCTGAGTGCAGGTACTCTTTCTCTTTTGCTCAGCGAGAGAAGATAAGACACCATGGGGGCCAGAGATTTTAGAGAACAGTGGGAGACACAAGGCAGCAGAGAACAATTAAATTTCAAGCAGGCACACACGCATGTAAGGCCGTAGGAACATGAACATGTGCTGGCCCAACACGAGTGCATGTGTGTGTTCAACCTCAGACACACTGATACACACTCGAAACACATGTCGTTCTACAGCTAGCATTCAGTTCGTAGTGTCAGATTGATTTAAAAAGAAGTACAACATTTCTGTGCAGCTTCTGACTGAAGTTGGCCAGAGGGGATTGTTGCCCTTTAAAACATGATACCCACTCCTGCCAGCAGCACTGTACAGAACAACCACTGACCCTCTGCCAACAGCTAAAAGGTTGCCCCTCCTCCCCCATCACCACAAGTGTCCCATAAGAAGTCCCAGGAGACAGGGCTGAGCTACCATTAGCGCACATGTCAACATGCAACATTTACAATTACACTGCTGTGAAAGCCCATTAATGGCTGCACAGCCTTCCAGACACATAAGTTGAGACAGGGGCTTCTAAGAATTGGCCCTCGGCACTTGGCGTGGATAGCCATGGGACAACAGACAAGAGAAGGGTGAACATGAGTTTGACTCGGGAATCTAAGGGCAATTACCACTGGAGAGAGAGAACAAAGGAGAGAGGGAGAGGGGAGCTGATGGATGACAAAATGCATCTGAAAACATACACTTGCTATAGCTATAACCTCTCCCACTAATGGGAGGAGAGGACGTAAGTGTATGGCACATGGGTATTAGCGCAGCAGCCTGGTGGTGCTCTGACAAGCCTGGCGCCCTGCAGGTAGGGTAATTAAAGTGCCTGTGGATGCAGAGCTGAGAGAGGCATCTGATTTCCCTCTCTGGGCTGCTGCACCCTGCCAGCATCCACACACTCTATTAGCAATAGAGGTGTGATAAGTCAACTATCTACACAGTGCAGCTAACATAACATAACTAACCCTGACATAACTAACATACATGGTGTCTACATAGTAGTATAGTGTAGTATATTAGCAAATAGTTTTGTTTGGTAAAGAATAGCATAGTATTGTGTACTGTAGTAAAGTATAGTGTAGTATAGTGTTATGTAGTATAGTATAGTGCAGCGCACTACCATGAAATGTGGCATAGTATAGTATAGTACACTACAGTATAGTACAGCATAGCATAGAGTATAGTGTACTGAATACTATAGCATTGAGTACATAGTATAGTACAGCATGGCACAGTATAGTATAGTGTAGTATAGTATAGTAATATATATATATATATATATGTTATATAATATAGTATCGAATAGTATAGTATATGTTATA
>OMLF01037421.1:3833-18833 GCA_900302615.1 Holocentrus rufus | reverse complement strand
GCGGGACAGGGCAGTACCCACCACCCACGTTACATGTGAGCATTTAACTGGTTTTCTCTCTCTTTTGTTTTCCCTCATCTAATAGAAGTCTGTTTTTCAAAGTGAATACTCATACATGGGCTCATACAAACTAGTCAAGAATTTGTCTGAATAATATAATCTGTCTGTGATCCACAGGCCTTGCTGGACATTTATCTACTGGAGAACATCGAAGAAGCTGCCAAACATGCAATTGTATCCTTGAAGCAACAATACCCATCTCAAAAAAAGAAAAAGAAAGTCATTGTGGATAAGCAGTTGTAACAAAAAAGACTGGACCTCTAAGGACTGGCAATGTATTTTAGAGGAAATACTATGCTGTTACATGTTATGCGCTACATGTTAAATTGTTTCACAGTATTCACAAAACGAGCTGTAAGTACAAATCCTTTTAAATAGTGTTTTGATGATGAAGTTCCCCGTTTTATATTTGAGAAACTGAAGCCATCAAATATATTCCCTAGTCTTTGTTCTGATTGTGATCTTGACTTTAGCCGGCTGTGTGTTTGAGCCTTGACCTGTTGTACTCAGGTGATCTACCTGTTGCTGGATGTCATGTACTCCTTCCCCAATAAGGGGGGAGCGTCAGTGGAGTCTTTCCCCACAGCTTTCGCCATTCCTATTGGACTGGTCAAACTGGTGCAGGGCCTCTGGCTGCTGGACCATCACGACCACCAGGTAAAACGGACTCACCCTCACACCTCATTTTTCCTCAGATGCAAAGGAAGAAATCCAGAGGGAGCGAGTGCAGAACAGCTTGACTGCCTCGTTCTTTGCATCTCACCTCCCCCGAGAGCCCGGCTTCTTCCCAGCTAACAGTTTTGTTTCCCTCTTTTGCCCCGATCAGAGTTCACTAGAGCTGCTCCTGCACCCGGCTACCTCTCAGTGCCAGTTTGCGTGGCAGCACGAGCGCGTCCTGCAGGCGCTGATGTGCCAGGGCCAGCACTCAGTGGCGCTGCGATACTTCCACATCACCAAGCCCCCGCTGTCCTCCACCTCCCAGGCAAAACTCTGCCTCTCTGTGCTGCTACACAACAGGTAGGAAGAAACAGTGTGTGTGTGTTTTGCTGCGTGTGTTTTGATGCTGATCCCATGCCAGGCCTTCAACTGTTATAATTTGTGTTTAAAAGTGTTCAGTCAGTCAGTGCTGCCTTTGTTCCAGGTGTCTGGTGGAGGCCTGGTCCTTACTGCGGCAGCACTCCAGTCGCCTCAACATGGAGGAGCTGATGGGCTTTTTGTATGAGAGCTGCCAGGAGCTCGGCCTCATCAAGGAGCTGCTCAAACTGCCGCTGGGCCTCCCTGAGCAGGTGGGAGACAGATGGGTGGATGAGTGAAGGGTGGATCACATAGATGGATCAGCACACACTGATATTTGTCTACCCAGTGTCAACTTTCAGAGCATTTTTAAATGTAGTCATAACCTTTTGATGTTAATATCCTAAATTTAGTCAAATTTTAGTCTAGTTTTTTTGTATATATATTGAATTATTTACTAACTACATTGTTGTATGCTTTTTGTCATTATAGTCGAAGGAAATGAGCACATATCATCACTTAAACCTTACAAAAGAAAGAAAAAGACACTGAGGAGATCCATCTTCATGCTCTCATATTGAAGAAAGGGCAGAACAAATTCACAAAATGTGGAAACGTTTGCTGTGCGTCTTGTTTGACTGTTGCATAGACAGATGAATATGATGTTACTCACTTTGTTTAGGCTGTCAGGGAACAAAACAAACTCTGGCCCACAAAATTTTAATATGCAAAGAAAAGCATGACTTCTGGTAATACTGATATAATAGTATAATTCATTCTGTGCTTGTAGGTCAGTCATTGTATGAGAGAGTGTATAAAATCTTTTTGTTCCTGGTTTGGTGTTTCCAGGAGTGTTTGGAGAAGTTTCTTCAGGGTACAGGAGGTCTCCAGAACAGAGAGCTGTTAATGGTTCACTACCTGCAGCAGGCCAACTACATACCAGCCCTGCAGCTCAACCACAGCCTCAAGATGAACCTGGTGGTAAGCTCAATGCAGTGCACTGTTCACATGAGGGTCTCTAGGCGTTTGAACACAAAGGATCACTGATTCTCTCTCCCCCTCTCCCTCACACACAAGTTTACTGATATTTCAGTGTTCACATTGGCAGAACATTTTCATTTTAGTCCATCTATCTCGAAATCATATACTTGCACTCATCCACACTGTATTCAGTTCAATATGAAAACCTATTTTACAATTCAAGCACTGTACAAAAGAGGAAAAAAATGATCCAAGTAAAAATATTTAATTTCAGAATTTCAGAATTTACAATGTTTTCTCCTCAAGTGACAGTTTTCTAGCAAACTGAAATGTGACTCTTAACGTATATTACTCACGATTTTACAATAAAATTCTCTTCCTCATTCCTGTCCAGAATGAGCGGGACCCAAAGCTAAAGGAGCGATCCAACGCCAGGAACTCCATACTGGAGCAGTACGGCAAAGTTTTGCCCAGAGTCCAGAGAAAGCTGGCTATGGAGAGAGCCAAGCCCTACCAGCACCCCTCCACCATCCACAGAGAAGGTAGGGAGAGACGGAAGGGTGGGTGGATGTGTGGCTGAATAAATCCACACTCTTGCTGTTATAGATGATTGGTCTGTGACGTCCAGTGTGTTTCAGGAATTGTTTTGTGATGAAGTGTTACCCTCTGTTGTATGCTTACACTTCAGTTGGTGATTTCATACATCTCCCACAGTGCCTTGCAACAAGAGTGAACAGTCATTTAGCTTGATATTATATACAAAGTAAAAGCTTATTAATGAATAGATTTGTGAGGACTGGAAGAGGAAGAACAGTGAACCCTTTTCTCAATATTTGGATGAATATTTTCTAATATGACTTTTATATGGGGAAGCAGACCAAAAAAATGAAATTTTTAAGTGTGGTAATTTGTAAAAAAATATCTTCTATTGTGCTTTTGTTTGTTTTTATACCTTTAATAACTTTTAAAGCAAAGTACCACTTGGTAGAGAGAGAATTTGCTAATAAGGCAACATGGTGATTATATTTAATCTGCACAGAAACATTGAACGGATTATTCATAACATCTTTCCACACTCTGTGGGCCAGTGTCTCGTCCCCAGCCGCTGTCGACCATTGCCAAGCGCTCTGCCAATGAGAAGGTGATGTCGCGGGCTGGCTTCATCAACAACGTCCTGCTCAAGACACAGGAGGTGTGGATGGGCAAGGGAGACACACCGCAGCCGTCCCCAGGCACCAGGTGAGCACACAACAAAACAGATCTTGTGGAGGCACTGAAGCCAGCACCCTCAGTTATTTTATCTCTGTCTGGCTTACAGTCTTCCCTGTTCTAATCTCTCTCAACTTGTTTCCATCAGTCCCAGAACAGCAGATACCCAGAGTCCCAGCCCTAAGTCCTCCTCCTTGGCCATGCCCGAGCCCTTCCTGGGAACTCCTATCACCATGACTGCCAAACGAAAGTCAAGGTACGCACACAGATTAAGAGCTCTGTACTAGCCTGAGCATGCCACACGCATTTCTTTGAACATGAAGAAAAATATACTTACTGCTTAATTTGAGGACTTGCTGTTGCAATTTCTCTGGTGTAGGTCACAATTTAACTGTTGATCATCAGAAGGTTGATTTTCTCAAAGGGAATTTGTCATATTTTGGGCAACTTGACTTGGTTGGGCAGTGTTTTTTTTCACTGAATCTTTCATACAAATTATGACATCCTGGGGAATAAGAGAACATGATTACTCAAATTGAGTGTGACTGCCAACTTAACCCTTTATCTTTTTTGTGCTGAGTCACTTTATATTTTTTTATTGCAGGAGTTAAAATAGTGGTGCACACAGTTCTATATTGTGTCATGATGAATGATATACACACTCAGCAAATTCTCTGATGTTAATATTGCTATTCCATATAACTTTCCTTTACAATGTGTACATGATTATTATCAAATACAAATTTTTATTTACCTTCTGATAAAGGCTAAATCAATCATGTTGACATTGCTGTCTTCTCTTCTGTTCCTGTGGCCCAGGCTGATGGACTTGGTGGTCCACCCCTCCTGTCAGACCCCCCAGCCTCTCCTCAGCCCCCCCAGACCTCCCAGCTCCTGGGCCCCTCCCAAGAGCGTCAGCAAGGCGCCTGAACTCAGTCTGCTACAGACGCCGCAGGTGGTCAAGGTGAGCAGACAAATATGGAGTTTTTATGAGTCATTTTCTTTCTGTGTTCTTGATGTCGATTTAATGAAAATTTCTCTGTCCCGATACTCACTGCATTCAACCTTAAGCCTGTTCTTTCCAAATTTTCAAATGAGTTAAGTTGGTAGAGATTTTTAATAGTATACTGTATTTATTTTTTCTGAAGTAGTTTTAAGGCATTTTGTGACCTGTACCGTTTGAGTGTACTATATGTTTCTGTGTGTTTGTCCTCCCAGCGAGCTCGGGCCCTGGCAGCCTCCGGCCCCGTGTTCTCAGCCTTCACTCCTCAGTCCATCCTGCGCAGCAGCCTGAGGCCCACACCCGTCGCCACCCCCTCTGCCTCCCCCGGGCGCTCCATCACTCCGCCACTGCGCAGCAAAGAGAGCCGCATCACCTTCATTGAAGAGTCAGAATCACCTGAACCAGAGAAGGGCGGCATCCGCTGGAGCAACGGGGTGAGACCCAGCAGCAGTTAGGAGGAGCAGCTTGTCAACAGTCAGGCAGGCAGATCAATGCCGGGTTTTTAAAATAATTGGTCCACATTTGAAAGGGTGGACATGAGTGTCTCAATTATGTTTTACTTCAGGGAACACCAGCAGGGCATAACACCATTGTCTACATTCTCATTGATCTTGGAGTTAAAACTTCCTTAACTTAAAATGACAACTTCTTTGATTCAACATCCACGCTGTTATTAAAAAATAAATATGCAATCAGTCTCTGTCCACCCCACTTGACTTCTTTTGCTGTGTTTCTCTTCAGGTGGCAGCTGACAGTGAGATCAGCTTGCTGACCAGAGGCTCCCCGTTGTCGAAGGTGGGTCATCAGACTTGGACCTCGCAGCATCCTGAGGAGGAGGAAGATGGAGATGAAGAGGAGTTGGAAGCACAACCTCAGTTTAAGTTAATGCCTCCAGAAGGTGGCATTCCCTCACCACAGCTGAGGGGCTCTGAGAGTGAGTCATCCTCATTCCAAGACGTCACTGCAGAAACCAGATCAATCGGGTTGGCGCTGCCAGATTCGCTGCCAACACGTCTCAGCCTGGGCTTTGACGCGAGCCAGACCTCCGTCCGGTCAACAGACACCACCCTGGAGTACTATGACGCACCTCTCTCGCAAGACCTGGACAAGGAGGAGGAGCATCCAGTTGATAAGACGGATGATGAGGTAGTAGTGGTAAACTTCGCTCCAGCTAAGCAGGAAGAACAAGAGCAAAAGTCCTCAACAGCCAACGAGCAGAACCCTCTCCTGACGTCAGGAGAGGGTGAAATTGAAGCTCAGGAGGTAAAAGAAAACGAAGCATCTGAAGAAGAAATGGAGATTGGTCTTGAACAAGAGGCTAAAAAGGAGGAGGAAGAGACAGCTGAGACTGAAAAGGAGGATGAAGGAGACGAGTCAAGTAGCAAACTGGAAGACAGTCTAACCCTTGACCTGCAAGAAGTAGAGGAATCCAGTCACAATCAAGGTAACTGAACAGGAGAAGCTGTTGTCATTGGTTTCCATGTGACCCACTGAAGTTGAAAGCTTTGTGCTTTTTACATGCTGACCGTGCCACAGCAAGACTACAGCATATCGAAACACAAGATATTTCCCATCCTTTGGGATTTAAATTCTCAGAGGAAGAAACGGCATCGGAAATATTAATTTCTTTGGCACTCGCCTAAACCAGTCCCCATCTGCTACATAGTTACATGCAAGGCTGCAGTATGATTCAGAATGCCTGTACCACTGCCTAAAGACAAACCAAAACTTACATGTAAAACAAAATGCAACCTACGAAAAGCAGTATCTAAACAACCCCACTCAACAAGTGGAACCACTGCTTAGATATACGCACCAGAATAGGTTTTCATTTTCTGAATGCAGCTTGCTTCCTTAAACAGTCAACTTCTTGCACACAGTTGATCAACAGAAAGTGATGGCACATGTACCCTGATTTTCTTAACACCCAAAAAAGACCATTATAAAACACCGCTCAACCCGTGCTTGTATTCTGCTCCTAGACATTGCTGATGTCATGGTCTCTGGCCCTGAGGTGCAACTTCAGGACCAACCAGAGGAAACAGAGGAGCAGAAAGACGACCAATCACAGGCCGCTGCATCTCCAGAGCTCACCGAACACCTGGCAGCATCTGAAGCCATCGAACTTCCAAAAGAGCTTGTAGAGACTGCAGAGCCAACAGCAGGTAACAAGGGAGGGAGGGAAGGGGTGAAAACAAGGTATTAATGATGAAGGTTATCCTTGTGCAGGAAAAATGTGACGAAGATCATTTCCGTTTTGTTCACCTCCAGATCTGACGGAGTTTGTAGAGCAGCACCTGTTTGGTGATGATTTGTCTCCTCCTCTCACCCGCTCCGGGATCCATGAGGCGTCACGCACCTGGACCTCACTCAACAGGTACATGCCCTTTTCTTTTTTCTCACACAATCAGTGTCATTACTCTGTTTGGTCTGTGATCAGTTTGGCTTGACAGGAACAGCTGGCATCAGTGTTTCAAATGGACAAATTAGTCCAGTTCAGGAAGAAAGTGACTTGACAGGGATACACAGGTCAAAATTTTCACCAGGAAAACCATTGTTCTATTTTTGTCTCTCTTTTTGTCTCTTATTTTAGCTGATTATCAGATAATGATTGTCTTTTATTATTATTTTTAAGTATTTAATTATTTATTTTTTACAACAATTTATAGCTTTGTTAAACCATGTTCTCTCTCTCTCAGGGAGGCTGTGTGTGAGGTCCAAGAGGAGGAACCAGCAGCTGCTGAAGTTCCTGCAGTGTTAACCAGTCAAAAGTCCTCTACCTCTGTCACGTCCTCAGAGACCACCGGTACCGACTCTCACTGTGAGGAACCACCTGCATATTACACACACAAAACATACACAGAGAGAGAGATGTAATAAATACTGTTTTACTTTTCTGTTTTACTCTCTCTCACCCACACACACACACTCACACACTCACACACACACACACACACAGCGACACACCCACCCTGTTTTAATTGTGGCCTCTTGTTTTTTTTTTTCCAGCTGTAGTGAGTGTGAACGACAGTGAAGAACTTTCTAGCCCTGCCTCTGAGGAAGAGGAAGAAGATGAGGAAGAGGAGGAGTCTGCTGATGCTGAAGAAGAAGAGGAGGAGGAGGAGGAGGAGGAGGAGGAAGAAGGAGGAGAAGAGGAGTATGAGGAGGAGGACTCGGGCAGTGAGGTGGAGATTATTGAGGAGGTTCAGGGTAATGGGAGGCTGCCGCCCCTCCAGCCCAGTCCACTCTTTGTGGAGCAGAGACACCCTCACTACCTGCCCGGCCTGTCGGAGCAGGAGGCTGCCGAGCTCTCACTGATCACACCTGAGGCAGAGCTGAAGGTAACACATCACATCTCTGTGCTGATGTCGAACCCTACAAATAAGATGTTTTTATTATGTGGGACCTTCTGTTATGCACAATTTCACAGGGTCGGGTTGAATTAAGTTTCAGCTAATTTTGTTTTGTGGTTTTGTGGTCTCTTTTTTTAATCAGGTTTTTAATGTTCATCGCATGAAAAACAAATCTGAATAAATGTCAATTCAAAATGCATTTTTTACCATGACATTGTCTCCCCTAAGCCATGGTCCTCAAGACCAAAATTCAAGTCAGGGTAAAACTCAGAGCACGTCAATACTTTGAAACAGTGTGGTAAAAATAATTTTCTGGAAATCATGTCTGTTGAGTTTGTTATTGAGCAGTGTCTAATTAATAATCGGGAATGAACATAAAATTAAAGAAAACATAAACTGCAAATCCTAAAGGAACACTCCAACGATGGATTATATATAACACATGGACGTCTCAATAAAGTTTGTAAGGCGACATTAAGGATTAGGTGCTTGACAGTAAGGAGAGCCTGACATAATGTGCACAGTGATGCAACAACACTCAACCTGGACACAGCAAAAGAATGAAATTCTGAGAAAACCAAATTAAGACTTCGTGGCTACTGTGATGGACTAGCTTGGGCAAATTTGTAGTTTGTTGTCATCCTTTTACATATTGTACAAAAAATATGGTAACAAATGCTTCAGTCTGCCCTGTTATATCCAATTATACTGACTGTGTATAGACACCAGCATGAATAATTTAACAGAGAGGGGCAGCCTAGACCAGAAGGTCTTCAGGAGCTAGAGTACTGCTGGTTTTAAGTCACTTTAAACACACACACACACATACACAAAAACAGTTGCAAGGGGAGGGATAAAGTGTGGCATAACTGTACTAATTACTGCTGATGTGTGTGTGCCCTGTTACAGATGGTGGAGGAGATGGAGGGAGAGGTGGTGATGGTGCGACTTGGGGCAGATGGAGAGATCGAGGCAGACGAGGGCGAGGATGACGAAGCCGCCTACACGGAGCTCAAGCCTTCCACCACCCTTCTGGTGCCCCTGGAGCTTGTACAGGCACAGCATGGCCTGGTTGACGGCGCTGAGCTAGAGCTTACTGAGCACGAGCAGACCAGCGAGCCAGAAGGTCCCGTCTCTGAAGCTCCCAGCGGCTTCTCTCTGATGCTGGAGGTGGAGGAGGATGGAGACAAACAGGACGATATGCTGCCTATTGAGAATGACTTGCAGCTCTCCACTCAGCCGTCAGGAGCAGAGGTTAGTGATGACGTTGTGGACCAACCAGAAGTCATTCTTCTGGGCAGAGATGATGAGGACACTCCCCTGCCTGGTGATGCTTTCCAGGAGGACCAAGCGACAGAGATGGACACCTTGGACGGAATAGAGTTGGATGGATGGACTGAGACAGAACAGGAGTGCATTCCACCTGTCTTGTCTGATGAACCCATAAACCACCAAACTGCCCTTTCAGCTGGATACATGGAGACAGAAGAGGCTGAAGAACAGACAGATGCCGAGCCTATAGTGCTGGCTGAAGAACAGCCTGGCCACGTTGAAGAACCTCAAACCCTCTCAGACTCTGGGCCAGCTCCGGCAGAAGAGCTCTCAGCTGTCCTGGATGGGAAGGAGCAGGCTAGCGACGAAGCTGTGGCAGTGGAAAATGCTGCAGTGGAGGAGACGGGAGAAGAAGAGGGTAAAACAACACCTGCCGAGGATCAGCAGGAGCCTGAGACGGGCGTCAGTGATGATGTTTTTGCTCCTGAAGAGAACGGGCCAATTGAGACCGATGCGCCTGAACCAACTGAGGAAGACCACGGTGCAGAGATAGCAGCAGCTACTGTTGAAGAGCAGCAGCAAGACGCCAAGGCCTTGTCTGAGACCGAGGAGGAAAAGAGGGAAGAAGTTGAGGAGCAGCAGGAGGAGAAGACCAGGAGAACCAGGAGAGGAGTCAAAGAAGGTGAAGAAGGGAAAGAGGTAACACAGGTGTTGAGCTCAGACAGCCAGCCTGAGCCAGAGCCTGAATCAGAGACCACCACCACCCAGAGGAGAAAGAAAGCCCCCTCCACGCCGACACGGAGGACCACCAGGAGCAGAAGGACTGTCACCTTCACCTCTCCTGCCCAAGAGGAAGCAGAGCAAACAGAGGATGAGAGGAGGGCAGAGGAGGCCGAGGCCAGCTCCCAGGTCACTGCCTCACCCAGTCGTGTGTCTAGAAGAGGCAGACAGGGCAAAGAACCCGCAGTCCCACCTAGCCCGCCTCGACGGAGCGCCCGCAAAGTGCAGGCTGAACCTCCTAAAGAGGAGGAGGAGACGGAGGCAGTGGAAAACAACAACAAAGCTCCAGCTACTTCCAAGGCTTCTACTCCAGCCAAACGCCGCATGTCCCAGAGGGCGACTCCAACCAGGACCAGCCGCAGGACCCGGAGTACCGTTGAGGAGGTGCCAGAGACTGTAGAAGAGCAGGAGGACGAGGCCACAAACGACGACAACGCCGCATCAGCCAGCTCCAGAGCGCCGACCCCCGCCAAACGCCGGACCACACAGGGACACATTCCGAGGAGGGCCAGCCGCAGGATGCTGGACAGGAGCGAGGTTGTGCCAGCCACGTTAGAAATCCTGGGGGAAGAGACGGAACAGGATGAGGCCTTTGCTGCTTCTGGCAAAAGCAACTCCAGGAAAACTAAGACAAGATCGTCGGAGGCCCAGCCAGCCACGCTGGAGGACGAGGAGGAGAACAGGAAACAGAAACCATCCAGCCCCTCCAGGGTCACTCGGCAGTCCAATCGTCTGACCTTCAACGTTTACCCACAGGTAAAGAAAAACAAAGGGGAAGGATTCATTTAGTAAAATTTTGTTTACAAATTGTCAGTCTTCTTAAAGCTCAAAACAAAACAAAGTAATTTTTCTCAGTACTACACCAAGAAGAATGCAAAATTTATATTCTTGTTCACTGCTGTCCCATGCACACAAATTTTGTTAAACCTAATGTTAAACAAGTGACTCTCCTCTTAATACCTGATAGGTTTTTAATTGAGTAATTTCATTTTGTGGACGTTGCTACAATTAGTCCATTACTTTCAATTTCTGTTGCATAGAGGTTTTCAAACTGATTTGGTAAATTTGATAAGCCATCCAACATTGATGATTGATGACCGGTTGACACCGTCAGGTGAAATTGGTTCCTGTATCACTTCCCCAGAGCACAAAGAAGACCGCTGAGGAGACGAGAGAAAACACAGATCTCCCCGAGCCGACCCTTAACAGCGACGCTCCCCCCGTCACCAGCTCACGTCGGCCAACTAGAAACAAACTCTGGAACCACCCGGAAGAAGACCTGCCCTTATTGGACACCCCGCTGGAGGTGGACTCTGAAACACCCGTGGCCGACGCCCTCATCAAGAGGCTCCAGGATGAGGAGGAGAAACAGGAGGGTATGTGTTATCCGTAGATGTGAGAGCCAGTTTGAATTCTGGTCATGGAATATCTGAGAGGTGTACGGTTTAGTCCAGACAGGAAACGACAAGGAATTTTATAAAATTTTATAAAAATAATGGAATATCTGAGAAATTTGCAAATGTGACTCTTACATGAATCATTTTTTTTCCTTTCCGCTGACTAACCAAGTGGTGGGGTGCTAAGGTACTTTGGTTCTTTGTCCATAATGGATGTCCCATAGGTGCCACACATCCTTGGCTACATGCAGAATAGTGCTGCCAGAAAGATCTTGCAGCATTGGGCCATGAATGTTGAAGGAATGTTGTGGGAACAACTGTAACTGACTATCGCATACTGAGCTGCCTTGATTTAGAGTGTTTTGATTTACAATTGAAGGAGGACTAGTTGTGACAAAGATGGGGAGATCCAGTAAGAGGACTACAAAGTCTTCAGTAGAGCGGGTTCCCTCACCTCCACCTGACGCCATGAGTGACGGCCTGGACCTCGAACCTGAAAATGACGAGGCTAGCCCTGTGGAACATTCATTCATCTACTCGCCTTCACGAAGGAGAACAAGAGGTCAGCTCCTTCATTGCTTCATTCATTCATTATTTCATGTGTCAGCGATGTGACATTAACTCTGTGTCTGTTTGTGCTTCAGCTCAAAAAGCAGAGGACCCTGTCCAGAGCGAAGTGTCCGTGCCCCCAGTCACTCGCACCAGACGACATACAGCCACTGCCGCTGCTGTCTTTGATGCTCAGGTAAATGTTCTGCACAGTGTGGATAAGGGTGCCTCTTAAATGTCAAATGTTAAGTGTAAGTAGAATACTTCTTGTGGCTTGTAGATTAAATTAAAGATTCGGGAGCAGTCATTTTGATCACAGGGGAGAAATGATCATATACTGTATAAATTTTGTTTTTTTTTTTCAGGATCAAGCTGCTGCAGGAGATAATGTGGAGATGGAGAAGGCAGCAGTTGTTTCTAAAACCAGAAAAACTAGCAAACGAACTGCTAAGTAAGACACTTTGATTTATTTATTTGATTTAAACCAATAAAGTTCTGTGTCTAATACTGATGGTGATAACGCATTTTGTACTGGTGTGGAGATGGAGGTATTTATTTACACATTTGGGAACAATTATGGAGAGATTAAAGATAAAAAGCTCTGAGTTTTGTTGTTCATTTGTCCTCATGCATGCCTTTTATATCAACTCTTATCATGGCATTTAGTTCTTTAATCTTTGGTTCAGAGATTTATTTATCAGTACTATTTATCATGTAGGTTCCCACATGATAAAGAGTATTAATATTTTAATGACCTTGGATCCCATTGTAAGAGACTAAGATTCTTGGGCTGAAGAAGGAACCACTGCTGAAATTTCCATTTTCTTTCTTTAATTTTCTAGATCCAAAGCTGCTTTGGAGCCTCCTCCCTTAGCGAAGGCGGACCTCATCTCCCCTCTGCCCAGCCCGGCGGAGCCCGTCCCCCGAGCTCTGAAGAGGATCGAGGAAGGCGAGGCCCCGGCCCCACGCATGAACCTTCGACGCAAACGCATACTGGACAATGTTTTCACAAAGCCCGTTACCCGGAGGAAGAAACTCTAAAGCAGGAAGCGATGGTTTTAATTTGTGCACCTCAAGACAACCAGCTGAAGATCTGACCCAACTCAATCAGACACTTGCCAAGTGTACATCGCCTCCACGTCACCTTTATCTGAACTGAACTCATCATGACGCCATTTTCTCAAAAGCATCTTATCGCCACATTTGTCTTTGTCTATTTGTTTCCCATGTGGACTGTGAGAAAATGCTTTTGGGAAACACAATGGCAAAGAGCAGCGGGGTGTTTTGGTACAGAATAATTTCACCTATCACCTAAAACTCACATCAGTGGCCGTTTCGTGTCGGTCGGCCATGTTTCAACCCTCATGAACACTCAGTTTAGCTCTGGGTGCAGAATGGCACAAGCGAAAGAAACTCCCACAATGAACCCAGAAAAAAACTGAACTTGCCTCTGTCCTAGAGGTTTTATTTACGCTCTCTTAATTTTAAAGTTTTTTTGTTTGTTTCCTTTTAAGAAGTTTTTGAGGCCTGCTGTTTTTTCTATTTAAGAAGAGAGGCAACCAACCCAGTGGAGACAATAAATTTCTACTGATAAAACTTGTAAATAGTCTTTTGCTATGTTCCAAATAAAGTTAATAAATAAATCAAGAATGATGTTCATTTTGATGTTTGAAGTGTCTTGAATGCATTTGATCATCTAATCAGACTGCCTATGTCATAGTCTTAAAATTTAAGTTGACAGTTTGGAGTTTCTGTGGAAGATGCACAGACTTGTACACTATTGCCAACAGACATGGACTGTTTTCGTATGTCATGGGTTTGTTGTATATTGTGAAAGAAAAATGACTTGCACAGCGATTGGGACTTGTTTATAGGCTTGTTTTGCGACATGTTAATAGGCTTGTTTTATTAAATTCATGGCAACCACCAGCTGGCACATAGGCTATTTTCAGATGAATGTATGTAGAATGTCTTATTTTTTTGATGACTGCTCTTTGATAAATATGGTAAAGCTTGAATTTTCTTTAAGACTGGTGTGGATTGATTGTCTCAGTTCGATTTCTGGGAGTGACTGGACCAAAAATGTCTTGAGGTGTGAAGCTAACCACAGAAAAGAGTCACCACCACCTAATGATCATTCACCAGCTGTGACCTAATCCTTTGTGTGGCCTTAAATGTCACATGTTGGAGTTAAAGTTAGGAAAATCTTTTAAAATTTAAATCTAAGGAAACTAAATCTTTCATGGCAGTTCTCAGTTTGAAAAGAGTCATTGTCAGACATGTAGCAGTTAATGCAGCATTCTGAAATGTGGACAGATTTAGTTATAAAACTGTCGCGCTCCTGTATGAATTTGACTCAGTGTAGCTCTCATATTTCCCAGGTCTGTGTCTACTGTATAATTCATAGAGTGAGACTCAGGTGAAAGTGAAACCTCCTGTCGATTTCAAGTAACCAGCCTTGTCTACTACAACCACTTACAAACACCATGGAAAATATATTTAAAATGTGAGAAATGTTTAGTAATATAATTTAAAATATTTTTACTATTGCCTCTACCCCTAATCTCAGAAAATGGATATAAAACAATCAGTATAAAAGTTTATAATCATTAAATTATATATGAACATATATTTTTTTTAATAAACCAAACCATAATCATTAAGGCACATATATTTGCCACTTTTGGTTATCATTACTGTTTATTACTAAATGATAACTAATCACATAACAGGCATTGTGTACTATCAGAAATCATAAGTTATTCAAAAGTACATAAATGTTACCATGCATTGTCTTGACAGTTTTAGTTTTTGAGTGGTCAGGGAAAGCAGGTGGAACCCCCATTTTGCAGAAATGTCAAGCAAGCAAGATGTTTTCCCCTCAGATTTTAAGTAACATTTATATATTTAAAATAAATTAACAAGATAATGCATTTCATTACCGGTGCTTATATGGGTGATATCCAGCCTGCATTTCCACCAGTAACTTGACACAGTTAACTCTCCCCCAGTGGCCTACTCTCTCTGTGTCTGAGGGAGCTGATCCGTCTATCAGTAACTCAGTCCGCTGTGCTGCCACTCACCTGCTGCACAATGAGGGCTAAAGCAGCAGATATGCACGGCAAAGACTGTGTCAAGGTGGCCGTGAGAGTTCGCCCATTCAATAAGGTCAGTGCTGGTCAGTTTTGTAGCATGTATCATCTATTTTTATTTTTTAAACTTTCCCCAATGATTGCATTTGCCTTTTGTGGTTTCCTGATTACATGTCTATATTATGCATCAGTATATTCTTAATGTATAATATATACTGTAACATCTATTTTATTTAGTCTGTCTTTTGATAGTATATACGTTGCAGAATGGGTGTGAGTACAGTACTTAT
>OMLF01037420.1:1050-21507 GCA_900302615.1 Holocentrus rufus | reverse complement strand
AAATAAATTAAATAAAAATAAAAAATAAATAATTCCACATTTATGTGTTCCTTTTCTTTTTTTCTTTTTTTTTCCTAGGTCCTGGAGCGCCTACCGTGATCTTACACAGCCTCAGCAACGCAAGTAAGTGCTCCACTTAGTCTCCCTGGAATCATGGAAATGTCATGAACATCTTTACCACTGGCAGCAGGGCAGCCTAGCTGTTAGAGAGACAATCTGAACTGCAGCAAGCGGAGCATCAAGGTTTAAGCCTCTGTGTCGCCAAGCGTCTGCCGTGCTGGAGGGCCCTTGAGCAAGATGCCGAATCCCTTCCAGCTCCAGAATGTCTCTATGAGGATCAATAAAGTTTCCCTTTGAAGGAGTCAGAGAGCTACATTTAGTCGCTGGCATTCTGTCAGAGCCAACTGTTAGCCAAGTGTTAAAAGGAAAAGAAAAGAAAAAAGCCCATATGCCTAGACGCTCAGGTCTGGGGGCTTGAAGTTTTTTGATCCTCCCTGATGGTTAATGAACCACACCTGGCAGGAGTGGTTCAACATGGAGGAACAAAAGCCTTGAAGACACCAAACCTTGAGAACCTGAACTGAGACTTTACTAAAAGCGCTATCTTTTTTTTTTTTTTTTTTTTTATTGTCACAGTCCAACAAGGTTATATGGCGGTCAGCTGGGGCATAGAACTAACATTTACTTCTTCTGTACTTTCTTTCTTCTTCTTTTCACGCACACATTCACTCACACACACACAACCAAACACTCACTTACATCCTGAGATACCCCTGTACACACCTGAAAAGTCTGTCTTCTTTCTCTCTCAAACAGACAGACATTAGAACACACACACACACACACACACACACACACACACGCACACACGCACGCATGCACACGCACTTCTCCTTGTGATCCATGCCTGTATGTCTATCAATAGTTTTTCCCAAAAAGTTAACAGCTGTGCTGCAGAAAAGCAAGCAATTTGCCCAGGGTTATTTGGATAGACCCTCCATCCACAGCTGGGAACTCAAGGCCCCTGGCGGTTTCATAATGAGACGTCTATTGATTTTGGGTTTTCCATTAGAAATGCTGGATGAATTCCATTTCATTTAGTTGCTTCTCAGATGGCTTGAATGGAGAAATGGCCAAATCAGGGAGTCATTGTTTACTGCGTGTGGAGAAAATAGCAGGGATCCCGTTTTAGGCGGGCATCAGCAAGCTGCTGAGGGGTAAAATGCTTTTCTGAAATGGAACCTTTTGTCTTTTATTTTTGCACCAATTCAGGTTACTGGTTTTCACAGTGGTGACAACGGCCAAATTATTACGAGTTAAATTATGGCCAGAGGCAAATTATTAATTTGAATTCTTTCAAGCATGCCCACCTACAAGCTATATCTGGCTTTCAGGCTTTTTTTGCAGCACATTTGTTAACACTGAGGTATTTCAGAAGTCTTTGTCCTTTATATAAAAGCCGACACAAAACATACCACCTGTTTGAAAATGGTGGTTAGCTTTTTTTGGTTCTTTTTGTACACCGCTGCAGAAAAGGCACGCCATAATACAGAAATGAGAGGATGAGCGGTAACGCTGTTAGCAAGTCTTTGTGAAAAGAGTAATATTGATACAAGAAATTTCATTTATTGCAAACAGTGCACCCTGAAGAGAGAAGATATCCAGGACCAGGAATGCATTCAGATCCCCTTTTCAATTTACCACAAAATCACACTGTGCCAAAAAAATGCAGGAGACTCGGATCGTATCCATCTTATGTAGACTTTTCATTTTATCTCATTATATCTCTGGCTCTAAATACAAATCCTCATGCTGCTATTGGTCATTTGTAGGCAATGACACTAATATTATTGGCAGCACTTTCTGCAATCCTTCATCTCTTAAACCTATTCCATCCCCTTGTTTTTGCAGATTACTACATCCTTGAGAACAACTCTTTGCTAAAGGCAGCCTTGAAGTATAAGAGGATCCAGCTGACTGACTTCAGAACTGTTCAGATGGAGCATTTTGGTGAGAAGAAATCATGACCGTCTACCTTAGATAGATAGATAGATAGATACAGTAGATGATTTAATATGCTTGTATTTTCTTTTTACAGAGTTACCTTTGAAGATCTCCTACCCGCCAGACTTCTCTGATTCCCGTCATTATGGCCTACTTTTGATGATGTATGTATCTATAGTTTAATACTTTGATATACACAAATAGATTGTGTATTTTTTCCCTATAAAAATAACATATTCCAAAGCATTTGTAGTGGATGCTGTTATCCAAAGGGCCACACAGGATGAGCGGCATGTACATTTTTTTTTTAGTATGGCAAGTCCCAGTGGTAATCAGACCCCTAACCGTGTCAGTGGCGACATTTACATGCACCAGAGTAATCCTGGCCATGTCCAGGTTAACGGCTTATTCACATTGACAAGCTGTTTCCATGCACTTTGACACCCTGTGATTGAGTCTCACTGTTGCCGTGAATAAGCCAGTTAAGAGAATATTCCCACCCACAGCTCAGTTACAACAATCCGCCAGAAAAATAGTATGAAGGGGTGCAGCCACCAGCTTCCCATGTTGACTGAGCCGCAGGTCAAGTCTTAGCAGATGTCAGAAACAGAGCAAGACATTTCCATTCCACAGTAAACTATTAAATATTGGAATGAGCCAGCCATCCTAAAGGAGCAGTTTACCCAGTAAAAAAAAAAAAAGCTAGTGCAGTCTATCCATCCAGAAAGTTTCTGATTTGGCAAAGATTCCTCTGTCTTCCGGCACCCAAATACAACAGGGCTGCATGGGTGTTATTTTGTGGAGCTCAATTGTCCAAAATTTATAAATGAAAAACTCAACAGCAACAACTCCAAAAACAAAGACACAGTTACCCGACATAATCCACAGCCCTCAGGAGCAAAGTGTTTCATTGAGAAATATTTCGTGCCAAAGAGCACAGGCAAACCTTGAATTTATACTCATTGAAGGTGGATAGATGCAGTTTGGTGATGCTCTTCGGGAGGAAATAGTGCCCAAGGAAACTCTTCTCAGAGGGCTGTAGATAATGCTGGGTATTGGCGGTTTGAGTTCCACAAAAGAAAACCCATCCTGCCACTCTGTGAAGCTAGCTTGATGGATCGATTGCACTAGGGGCAAATTAGAAATATATCTTCTTGTTTTATTTTGGGTGAAGTGTTCCTTTAAAAGGGGGAATAATTGGTGGATTAACTTGCCAGCTAGAGAGTAATGATATTTATGTGCACTGGCCCAAAAACATGTTAAAACCCAAATTCTCTATCCATGTAAATGCAGCCAGCATTAGTGCCACGCTCAAATAATCCTCTGCAGCACTTAACTTTTGAAATCCATGGAAAAGATTAAAAATGTCCACCTCAAGCTGTTTACTCTTAATTGAGATTCACCATGTTGGCCCTTTTCGTATTCCCTTTGTTCTGTTGTTTCTTTAGTGACGGTTCCCCTGGTGGCCAGTCTGTGAGTGACCGCTTTGTTCTCAACTGGGACTCTGTGCTGGTCAGTTCAGATAACGTCATTGTGGCTCGTCTCGACGGCCGGGGCAGCGGCTTCCAGGGCCAGAGGATCCTGCATGAGGTCCACCAGCGCCTGGGAACAGTGGAGGTTCAGGACCAGATCGCAGCAGTAGAGTATGTCATAGGCATTGGCTTTCTTCTTCTTTAAACAACCTTGAAATGATTACCTCCCAGGTGACACGTTCATGAAGCCCACTTTATCACATCCACCATGCCTGAACCAGGGCTTTACAGCAGCTACATGCATACTTACTGTACTTTAATATGGAAAATTTCAGCTACTAAATGGACAGCTAGTACTCTCATCTCAAGTCTCTTTATAAGCCCAGTGACGTACCCGCTCTCATCGTCTCTCTTCTAACAGGTGGGTAGATGCTCTCCCAAAATAGCACAAGGCATAGCTACACTATATCCCGTGGCTCTGTAACTAAAGTGCTTTTTGTCACGAATGGAGGGCTTTCGGGTGACGTAAAGCACCTTCTGGCAGTCCTAGTGGAGGATCTCAGCAGCCGTGAACAGCATATTGTATTGCTAATAGCACAATTCATCCATTGCAACAGAATTGAACAGACATGGTTAATGCATGGTGCTATTTAGATGTTGCTAGCTTGTTAGCCAGCAAACCATTTGTACAGCATTTGTCAAGCAGCTTGTTAACACATCTGACCTGTGCACTAGCTGATATCTATACCATAAACTGCTACTTGTATTCAACCACACTTTTTATTAACATTACAAAACATCGGCAAAGTTGGCATGAGCAATGGTAGCCCCAACATTAAACATTAATAACACACACAATCCTGTATTCCCCTAACATATAAAGAAGAGTAATGCCCATGATATCAATGCCATCTAGTATATTGCCAAAAATGCATAATCTGATAGTACAAGTTCGGTAAATGATGTCTGAAAATAATCTAAAGAAAAAAAAAGAGCGAATATAGAGCCATTGGAACATAGATACACTCACTGTAATATTACTGCTGGCTAGTAGTTGCATTCTAGTGCTAAAGAGAGTGCAGTTTTGTCAAAGAAATCTAAATTTGAAACAACTCTCCTATATCACACTATTTAGCTTTATTTGCAACATTATTGAACTGAGCTAGAACCACAACAGTACAATCTTTTTCAAGCCTCTCTCTTTTTCTAGTCAGGTTGTTATATGTTAAGCCATTATTAACACACAGCTCTCCCCTGGACCTCCAAAAGAGATTGCTAGGAGATTTGTGATGCAACTGCAAGGCCTCTGAGTGCAAATATAGATTAAACAAGAGAGAGGGGGAAAAAAAAGAAGGCATGCCTTAATGAAACCAGAGATAGAGCCAGTACTTTACAAACTGAGAAACGTAGCCAAAGCTTGTGTGTGCGTCTGTCCACTGTTGCTTTATGAATGTCTTATATGAGCTGCCATAAATATTTTGATCATTGTTTGCATGTATGCTATGCAGCTATTCTGAAGATGAATGTTTTAAACTACAATTCATACTGTATTACCAGTTTTCATTCCATTGTGTATGCTGTTTTTGCGCTATATGCACTGTTCTCTATAAGCTTTTTTTTTTCTTCTTCTTTTTTTCTCTCCCTAGATACATGATGAAATTCCCATATATTGACCGGACACGGATAGGAGTGTTTGGAAGGGTGAGCCTATGTTATTGCCTATTAATCCTTAGAGTTTTTTTTTTTTTTTTCATATCCATGTTCTATATCACTGCGGTTGACCAAGGTCCATGTATGGTAGATATGAAGAATGCCTGTTGTCCCCCATGACTGAAGATCAGGGACGAGACTATGGATTGGACTCTCTCAGTCCATCAGTCATGCGCAATTTTCTGAGCCTCCGCTGGTCCGTTTTGCACGAAACTCGGGGGAATGATGGAGTTTGACAAGAGGTTCAGGCAGTTTGATATAAACCTGTGTGGTCCATCACAGCACCACCGCCAGGCCAACACAGCCCTCAGCCTCATGCTCAATATCTCAGACGCTTGTGGATCAAATTTGATGAAGTTTCGGGGAATGTCACATTTTTACTTTGATATTCAGCATCAACCAGCAGGCTTGTTGGCGGTGCTGCGGTGGGCCAATTAGTTTCCAATTAGTAGTCATTTTGCACATGCCAGTCTCCAAGTCACCAAACTCACCACTCCTCTCAGACACCCCAAAAAAAAAAAAATTGGGGACATCATGCTTACTGTTGACTTGTTTTGTCATTGGCACACATATTGCCGAAATTTCCCAAATAGGTTTTCAACGGCCATGAAAGTCACTCATCATAGTCAGATAACTGAGCGTGACAACGTTTGATTTCAGCGAGAAAAACACCAACATTGCAGTATGTGTTTTTGTCCATTATACCCAAAGTAGGTTAATTTTAACAGCCATAACAGACATACTTTTAATTTTTTAAGAAGCTATTTTGTTTGATTTTCACTTTAGTAACTCCAGTGACCAAGTTTCTGTTTCAGCGTTATTATTTTTTAACAACTCCATTGATTTAGACCTACATGTATTGAGAGTAGTGTAAAATGTTTATGTTTGTTGTTCAGGGTTATGGAGCCTACATAACATTAATGATGCTGAAGTCTACCGACAGCCTATTCAAATGCGCATGTGCAATGTCACCAGTGACAGACTGGAAACTCTATGGTGAGTACGGCCTGCTTTTATAAATTCTGGCATTATGTTAGCCCTATTGAGATCTGAGTGATTGAAGTCAACCAGTGATTCCTTAGTTTAATGAATAATTTGGATTTGGCACCTGGCAAACATTCAGTGCAACTTTTGATATCAAAAGTATTGAAGTGCAAATGTGAGATTGATTGAAATTTTTTTTCATAAGTTCAGTACAGAGGCGCAGGGTGTAAGAGAGTAGAATTTTTATGTGTTCCACTGTCTGCCTCTCAGGAATCCACTTACCTCTCATGGAAAAGTGTTGAATGGGAGGTGAGCTGAGGGTTTGTAGCTAAACTAATGCATGTACAAAAAGAGCAGGGGTCAGAATTCAGTGTAAAAAAAAAGAAAAAAAAAAACTTTTGAACACTTTTGAAGACGCCAGGCAGGCTTTCATCTTCAATAGGGGTCATTTCCTGAGCGCTCACAGCGTTTCATGTGGGCTCAGTATGACAGGAATCACACTTTGTTTGGATACTTAGCTGCACCTGAAGCACTGTCTTCCAGAGGCGCTGTTTAGAACCTATCACTTCTCCATTTGCACAGCATCAGCGTTCTCTGAGAGATACCTTGGCATGCCATTACGGGACGACAGCAGATATCAGGTGCGTGTTTACTACCTCCCCACGCTTGTTTGCGGTTGATCTTGTTTAGGTCTTTGAAAGCAGCTTGCTGTAACATCACTGACATGCCTACGGTTAAGCTCCCACAGTTACTGAATGTCGCTGCTATCAAAGTCAGAGGTAGTGAGGCTTTCACTTGCCATGCATTTTTTTCTCTCTCTCTCTCTCTCTTTTTTTTTTTTTAATACTCCACAGCAAAGATTTTGTCACTCATCTCTCTGTGGTAACTGTGTGCATTGGCGTGCTAGATCACATGTCACAGGTTTTTCATAAGCTGTCACAAAGGGTTGTTTGGCTCTTGGGTCTCCTGCACAGAGAAGATGTTTAGCTATCAAAGTTTTTTTTTTTTTTCCAGCACTATGAGAAAGAGTTATGGGGGCATTGGGGAAGAACAAAATTGGTTCCTATAAGCACAGTGAAAAACATCCAAACTGCAAATTTGTTTTTACATTACACTGTTTACAACAGTTCTTGCATTTTCTGTATATTTTGATGCCGTCCTCACTTTATTGTGCATCTTGTGTTTTGAATGATTTCAGCACACAGAGTAATGTACGGGCAGTAGATTACATATAATATTCATGAAAATTTCACAGAGATACTTTTATTACACTGTACACCTTTAAGTGGATTGAATGACTCTGTGTGTGTGCGCATATGATTGGCATATAATAATTTCTACCAGGGTCCTGGTTATAATCACATTTGCTAATCTTTTATTATGTTCTTATATGCCAGTTACCATATCTATCAATCTGTTATTTATTATTCTGGATTTCCTCACAGTTTTCCAGTGTGCTGCAGAACGTTCAGGCGCTGAGGGAGCAGACTCTGATGCTGGTGCACGGCACAGCAGATGGTAAGCGAGAGAAAATAAATCGTAATGGGATGAAAATACTGTATCTGTGATGCACCGCTGCTGTGTAAAAAGAAGCATGCAATCCTGAAAGGTAATGAGGCAAATGGTTTTTAATCAAAAGATAAAAAAGAAAGTGGGTTATTCAAATTGGTGCTGGGCTTTCCAGAGTACTCACTGGAAAACATTCACTGATGAACCATGTTAAGTGTGTTTTGAGGTATTTTCATCCCCCGTCTGTTCTACCCGAATCTGATTGTATCTTCTTTCCCCCTGTTAGGATTCAGCCTGGATTTTGCTGACATGTTTCATTTCTTTATTTCAGCCAACGTTCACTTTCAGCATACTGCTGAGCTCGTCAAGAACCTTGTGAAAGTTGGAGCAAACTATTCAATGCAGGTGAGACAGTGGTGTCAAGGCAAATCCTTGCATATGCATATACAGTATCTCGCATATGTAATGTACTTGGACAAAAACGGTGATTCTGATTGTGATCCTTAAAGTTAAACGTGGTGTAATACCACTGTGGTATGAAAACATAAAGCAGTAGAATATTTCGCCATGTTTTTAAGATAAACTATAAATATACTAACGTATGCAAAAATGCATGGATCAGCAAATGTGATCCATCAACTCTTGCTATCCCAGTGACCAAGCTCATTATTTAACAATATAATAGTTAAAGGATGTTAGACAAAATATACAAAAAATAAATGTTCAATTAAGTACAAAAATTAATATCACAATTATTTTGACTGTGTGCTGTTGGTTATTGGCCACACTGATATATTCATTTCACTTGTAAGAGAGTGTAAAATAGAGGTAGGTCTGTGTACTTTTACGCATTTAGCAAAAAATAAGAAATAAGAAACTGAAAAATATAAACAGAAAATGTTTGGGTGAATATGAAATGGGCCTCCGTACTTTTAAAGTACTCTCTCTCTCTCTCTCTCTCTCTCTCTCTCTCACTCACACACACTCTCTGTGCTTGTATTTATCAAACAAGCCTGGCTTTCCTGTCATTTTGTAATAAGTGTTATTTCCTGTTGGTGTAAGAACATTATTTGGCAAATGACTCTGCTGCTTAATTTTGGTCCAAAATTGGGCAACATTTTTGTCTCTGTGGAGCCTCATTTTGAAACAGTAGTTTTGCACATCTTGCTGAACATCGTTTGTTGCTTTCACTTGATTTGATCTCACTGAAAACTGTTCTAAATCATGTTTTACACCACCAAATGATCATGTCCTGTTCTGGCAACTTTGCTGCTTACCAGTTAGGCTTTGGCCAGGCTAACTTTAGGACGGATGGGATTCACTGCAAAGGACAGGACAGTGAAGGTTAGACACTGAAGATGATCACAGGAAATTTAATCTAATATGCTTTTCTATGGGTGACAGCTCACCTGGCACTATCTGAATCCCCCAGAGCCCCACCCATCTGGTACAAGCCAGTTTAGTAAATAATGTGTTTGTGTTTGGAGCTGTGAACCTGCATGTCTTCAGAACTCAGGACACTGATCTGCTTATCTTTGACCCACCAGATCTACCCAGATGAAGGTCACTTCCTGTCTCAGCAGAGTCGCCAGCACCTCTTCGCCACACTGACCAGCTTCTACAGGGAATGTCTGCAGGAGGAGATACTACCGCTGCCCGACGAGGAGGAGGAAGAGGAGGAGTAGTCGGGAGGCGCTTGCGGGTCACACCTTTGGCAGAGCTTGATCCGCTTTGAAGAATTTTGCTAAAATCCGTCAAGGCCTTTCGCATTCGGACCAAGTGTTTATCCAGAAGTGGACACTGGGCAGGGCGGCTAATGCTCTGAAGTGTGTGTGTGTAAGCGTGTGAGTGTGAGTGTGTGCGTGCGTGCGTCACCCTTGTGGGTGAATCAGTATGGCTGGGTGTAAATGTGTTGAACAGATCCGTGAAGGACACCTGTTGATGACAGTGACACTTGCATTGCCGGGCCGAAGGCGGGAACTGTCCTCTAGCATAAAGTCACTTAAATCTTCAATTCGGGGACGGTCCCTTTCTCGGCAAAGCACACAGCAGAACTGCCTCCGTCTTTGGCAGGCTTGTTGGGCTGTAGTCATCCACACATACCAAGTGCATGGTTCTTTTTCCCCTTTTGGCTTCACTCGTTTTGCCATGTTAGTCTCTGTTGTGGTAGCAGTTGGGAAGAAAAGAACACAGCTGTATCCTTTTGATCTCACCTCTCCTTTGGTTGTTGTATCGTTGCACAAGGAAATGTTCCAGTCGTCCGCAGAAACGTCCCGTCATGCGAGCTCACCACAACCAAGTCGTCGATGAATAAGTGCAATTCCTGCTGAAACCCTCTGCCATCGCCCACCCTCAATGAAAACAGTCTTTTAGGTCACACTTTATTGTACAGGGGTCTTGTGTAGACATGTACAATGCCTTATGAGGTTCAACATACTGTAATATTGCATACGGACAGTGGTAGTCATCCTTTAGCAGCGTCATGCTAACCTGTGTCAACTCAGGTCCTGGAGACACAACATTGCATAGTCAGTTTAGTCTCTGAAACAGTTATAACACTATGTCAGCTGTGCAGTCGGTCATGAATAAGTTATGAATTCTATGTGAAGAGAATGGACATTGGCCATTGTATCATTTGGTTTACGCTGCAAAATGTGTCCATCTTAATAATCACATTCTTTTTTCTTAAATTTTTAATTTTCTTCAAACAAGCATAGAAATCTCTAAACGGGATAAGTTCTTTTTTTCAGTGCAATTCAATCGGATTCAAGAGTTTTCTTTAAGTGAAGTGAGAGAGTTTTCCTACTTCAAGATATTGCCTCTTGTTTCAAGAAAAATTTTAAACGAATGAACTAGAAACGAGTAAAACACGACCGAATACATCAAGAGGTTTGTTAAGATGGACATTTTTTATGGTGTAAGTAAGGTGTTTGCATGTCTACAGGGAATGTGTAAAGTGTTGCCACATTTTGTACAGTACAATACAGCAGAGTGTGTACATACATATATTTTTGAGATGTCAGATCTCGTAGAAAGTTTAGTCTATGGGGATGGATTGATTTGACCTGGATGTCTTGTACATTTTTTTTTTTCTTTTTTTCCTTTCAGGCGTTAATTTTCTTCTTAGGATGGATTTTGTAATGCTTGTTCTTGTTCATTTTTGCTGTTTTAAAAGGGAAAGGGCAGGGTTAAGGTTTGGGGTTATTGTGATTGTCCTCTAGTGATAATTATGAATAAAGACACAAAAAATGAGTACATGATAATGACGTGTAGAGCATATATTGCAGAAGAGGACCACCTCAGCCACTGTTTTTTTTTTTTTCCAGGATTGATTGTTTGTCAAATGGGGCAAACGATCCAAACACCCTAACACTTTACAATTAAGCTTCACTGGCTCCTTCACCTTGGGACTTGCCTTAAAGCCAGGGCCCAGTTAGTCTGTCATCATGGTCTTAAGATGCATTAAAGATTTGGAGGCTAAACCTGGTTGTTTGCAGACATCACTACTTCAGCACGATACGTGAGTGCATGTGATTGTGCTGATGTGTGCATTAATCATTGTCTTCACTTAGTGGCCCTTATGACCAAGCAGATGTTGACTCGTTGTTGGACAGAAGCTCTTAAATCTTACAACTGCAAACTGAAGCACAGAATTGAATTTGGTCCTTTTCATCAGCTGGAAAAAGGCACACTTTGATATATTTCCACTCCCCATAGTTTCTTGGTTTCATGACCATTCATTGATGTTTAGGTCTTGCTCAGTGCCTGGTAAACCACTCTTTAAATACCTTACCATCTGCTTGTGGACCTTTCAAGCACAGAGGTGTAGAGGTGCAAATTTAGAAGAGGAGTTTTGCCCCTTTTTGGTAAGCGTGCACCGACTGCGCCTCTCCACACCCAAAGAGACAGAAGACAACTGACAGCTGAAAGACAGTGATTTCTTTTTTCTGCTTCCCGGTCTTACAAGTGTTGTTAGGTGTCTGGATCCAATTCCTGACAGAATCTCCATTAAAACAAAGATCCTGTCACCGCTATATGCCTTTTGTCACTTAAGAGGAACAGCTCGTTTCCTCCGAATCTTGTATCGTTACAACAAATCACAGCCGAGTGGGGGAGACGCTTCAGCACCTGACGACAGCCATTCGTGGTGATTGAAACATTGAAATGCCCCAGCAGGACATCGGCACAGTAGTGATGAAAGAAATAATGGCATTGTCGGGGAAAGATGTCGGAGCAGCTTACAACTTTCAAGTGAAAGTAAATGCAAGATAACGCTGTTTAAAACGATTGTCTGTCACTGCTTCCACCTCCAAGCATTGAAATATCACGGGTGCGCCTTTGCCACTCTTCGTTCCAAGATTGGGTACCTGCTGCCAGATATGGCTCTGGGTGAATTTCTGATTTTATCGTTTCTTGCTCTGCCAAGGAAACTCAAGAGGATGGTAGCAAACAATGCAGCAAACAGTGCACACCGATGGAAGGCTGTCAAGTTCAATAATTTATTTCTGTGTACAAAGTTTTGCTAAATATACAAATGAACTCTACTGAGGACATTTACTATAATGTATAGGTGTGACTCAATTTCAGTATAATGAACCAAGTAAGCACTGAAGTGTAAGCAACACAGGATTATGGTCAGAGTATGGTTTCTAATAGGTTTGCTACATATGCTACACATTTCATTCAAGGAGGGATTAAGTCATCAGACATTATTAAAGACGTCTGGTTATGGACAAAGCATAACACACCAGCATACTACAAAATTGTTCATTGTTCTTTTTTTTTTTTTTCTTTAGAAACATTTTTCACATCTTGGGATATTGTGCACCGATATTTGATGAAATAGAAATGCAATCCAAGGTGATATTCTTGGTCATCAACATTCAAACCAAATATTTCAGTGGAAAATGTATTTAAGATCTTAGAGCAAAATGTTAATTATCAAAAATTGCTAATATTAATCATTAAAATGGCCATGCAATGCCTTGGAAATCTCAACTATCTAGACTAAGGGTATCATCTTATTGCTGTGAAACTCATTATATAACTTCCCTGATTGCCACAGACTCTACCTGTGCTTAATGGAAAATGCTGCAAAATGACGGTCACACCATTATTAAATCCAGCATATTTGGTGGAAAATGCTGTGCCCCAAATGAGAAAATGACATTTATGATTTATCATGTTTAGATATATCAGGGTTCAGCTCCTAATGAGTATTCACAAAAAATATATATATATTATAAATGTTGTCTTCTTTTCATTATTGAGGATAGATGCAAATTGTTCTTGCAAATAGAAATGTCATGGGGTGTTTTCCTATTATCGACCCCAGAAGACTTGTGGTAATTTTCTTTAAGTCAAACTGTCTCCTTTAATTATTTTCTTTACTTCTCCTGAATGGGATTTTAACTACCAAATGGTGAGTTTGTGGACATCATTGTCTCATGGATGTGCAAGATGTGGCGTCACGCTAACACTACTTAAATTGCAGATGCTCTGGGAAACCTCAGCCCTGACAATGACTCTTTGAGATATAATTTGATGAACATTTTAGTGATGCAATGAACACTTTTTTTTTTTTTTTTTTTTTTTTTAGCTTAAAGTTGGAAAATGAGATAATTGAAATGAAGTAAAGGCACCTGCAAAGATTGTTTTGTGACATGATTGCCCAAATTTTGGTAGTAGTAAATTGGTACTGGTATCTTAATAAAAATCTGGAAATATTCACAGTAGATTACACCAGTCAGAAAATAATTATGCTCTAAAATGGAAAAATACACATTTCTTTCATTCCCTGACATTGGTACTTGGTACATGATAGAGACATTATAACATAATCATAATCTGAACGATTACATTGAGAACTAGAACACTGACACCATCTCCTCAAATTGACAACTTAATCACCACAGCCCCAAAATTACCATGCTACCTTGCTATTTCAAGCACATGTAATACTACTCTCAAGTGGTGGTGTTGATGACAGAATAAGACATGTATGTCACACAGAGAGGAGAGCTCTCCTTATCTTATATATATGCCTTTTGTTTTCACTAATCCTCTTGGAGTGCATTCACAGACAGCAGCCCTTCAGGAAAACACAGCATATATATGTATATATATTGGCTCATTAAACTAGTCATTAGGCTCTTCTTTTAACTTGTATGTTGAAAAAACTCTTGGACCACAGAGGGCCAGGCTGCAGGTTAATCCTCTTCCTTGGATGTCAGCGGTTCTTGAACGTCCTCCTCAAAGCACTGCTTGAAGAAGGTGATCACTGAGTTTTGCATGTAGTATTTGCTCTTGACAGATGCAATGTCGTGGCCTTCATCTGGGAAAATCTATGCAGCACAAAACGGACAAGAGATTTTTACTTCATATCATTTCGATTTGTTTTGTAATTAAAATAAAATATCAAATTTCAACTTAAATACAAAAAGGGATTGTCAGCTAGTGCTGTCTATTATCTCTACTATGAGGTATTACCTACGAGGCAGCAACATGAAGTGCCCCACATATGCAGAAGGTGTCCTCAGAATGAAGACTGCCTGACACTGAAAATCTAAATATTTCAATGCTATCATAGCATTTCAGGTGGAGCAAAACATCTGTAGGCACTCTGACATTTCCCTCCCACCTGCTAGCACTAAATCCCACTGTTGATCTCCCAGAGTGCTCAAATATGAGGGACGCTCTCATCAATTTGTTTACGTTCACTGTTGTTAACTGCTGTGATACTGCTTGACCTGTTGTACCTCCTAGTCTTAGAACTTTCACTTCTTCTCATCTCCCTTTTCTGTTCATCTGCTTTTTCATCTCTTAGCAGGGGGTCCTCTCTTTTACTACTGCAGGACGAAAATATTGTCTGCTACCTTTTAATATGGATACAAGACTTTCTTCTATCAGATCAAGTTTTTGCAAAGGCACTGGATTGGATTCCCACTGTGTATAACCATCTACTGTTGTCAGTCTTGAAGTAATTGATGATGCGAGGCAAAAGGATAGGGTCGGCGTCTGTTTGAATTATAAATATAACACCGAGGTCTGCTCTTGTTAAGGAAATTAAATGAATTGGCACAGGGAGGGGATACGGCAGCAGTCACCTGCAGAGTGTAGTTAACATTTGATGTAGACAGCAGTTTCACCAACTCAGCAGAATGCTGGAAATGAACAGTGGCTGAAAGGGAAGAGATAATTAAAATGAATTCATCATGTCCTGACACAATGGATATTCAGTCTATTACACTTACGTAGTTGTAAAATTTTATGAAAATCATTATGACAAAGCAAGAAAAAAAAATACACACTGCAAAATAATTCATAGTAACAACTGATTCCATCTAATGTTCCATTTTAAAATCCTCATTTTAAGTTTAGGTTTAGGTAGAAAAAAGTCTATCGGGGTGAGAAGAGGTGATTTAAAATACATAATTTAATAAATCATGTAATACATCAACCACTGATTGGTAATTTTTATTTTATTGTGTTTTATTTTTATCATTTGTCTGCAATCTGAGCACAAACAATAGTTACATGAGATTATGTGTATCGGTCCACTTGAGTTAAATTATTATTTTGCTTGGAAAGACATCCACTTTTCACTGCCTATTTTTGTCTTGGTCTTGATGGTCTTGATAGAACTCACTATTAGGTCTACAAATAGTCCTGTTGTGTCTTGACCTTGGACCTGGTCTTGCATGACCAAGACCAAAATAATCAGTACAGAGTGTTGTCTTTCCACGCAAAATAATGTTTAAGGAATTTTTTTAAAGATGTAGATCTATCTAAAAATCTACTCTATTCTACGCTCTTCAACATCCAGTGAATCACAGCATTTGACAAGTATTGCTGTACATGAACAGGTTTCTAAAAGTAAACTCCCTTAAATTTTATGGAGTACTGGAGAGAAAATTAACCAAACATGAATAAAATCACCCATTTTCTTAATATCTGTGAGTAGGCCAGAGAAAGTGAAGTCAGCATCCAACTTAGTCTGAGTCAAATAGACAATTAATTGAGACAAATGCAGTGCATTCGAAAACCAAAGTCTAGAATAGCACAGCACTGGTATAGACCTTATTCCTAACCCATCAATGAACCATACTGTACATCTGTCTGCTACTTATTTTCTGAACTTGCATACTGTCTGTAGAGCTCAGTCCATCATGGTCTCAAAATTAGATTCTGTACTCACCATCTGCGGTGCCATGTATAATAAGAAAGTTCAGTTGACTTGGTGCTGTGATGTTACCAAGCAGGCTGGAAATCTGTTGGAGAAAGTAAAGATTCCTCATCATATAATGGCATCATGTAATGTTTTCTGGTTGACTAACCATTTACAAATGCTAAGTACTGTTAATTCCACACACACTTCACTGGTTCATGATCTGATGTTATGGGGATTAACACTGAATTTCAGGTTTGGATTTAGGTAATTTATTTCTTTGTCCTGGAAAGAATCAGTTCCTATTCAAAAATGTTCATAGCTCCTGTCTTCTGTAGCTAAAGAAGCTGTCCTCTATGCCATGTGCAATGTCACATTATTGTCTGGTAAAAAAAAACAAAAAGAAAAGAATTGGAGTCTGATTGTACAGGTGTCATCCAAGATGATTTGGGGGGATTTCAGGGCTCATATATCGACCCTAGTTTTTGATGGTGCATACCATGAAAAACTGTGTATTCGTCAGGTGCATGCAGTTTTTTTTTCTTGCCTTTGCTTTTTTGCAACCTGCTATGAGCTAAGTGGCAGGAGAGGTGCAGGAGGGCACCTCAGCAAACGTCAAGGAACATGGTGCAATTTTGGTTTTGAGAATTATTACTTGTACCCTACCTACTCAGGATTACCTACTTTTCAAGTCCCTTTTGTGGTTTATATGTTGGCCAATTTGACTGGTATATACTAATATATATCCCTCATGCAGAAAAAAACATTTATCACTTTAACATTGTACTATACATATAGCTTGGGCGTGAATGATTAATCCAACATAAATATCAGTATGTGTTATGACAAATGAAAAGCTTTGGTTGTCAATCTGCTCTGAACTGTCCTCCCACCAAACAGCCAAAACAGCATGGCAAAAAGTTCACTGCTTTAAAAGGAGGGAAAAGCGGTCATTTGAGTGGTCACAGTTAAAGCCAGGCACAGCACCCCTACTGATAATGTATTCCTCCTAATCAAACCCCGTCTCCAACTGTGCCGTGCACCCATGGCAACAAAATGACCAATCAGTCACCACTGCACCAAGCACCGAACTCCACTGGTTTATGAAAATAGAAGTCTGCAATTTGTTTGGATGTAAAAGGTCTTAAAACCATCATATAAGTTCACAAAGCCAGTCCGCTGCAGAGCAAGAATCGTGTTTGTCAGGGTTGTCACTATGGGAAATTATCTTCATAAGACTGGACTGTTCCACGCTCTAAGAACGATCTGGGTGAGTTCTAAACTTGGAAAGTTTTCCCCTTAAGGGATTATGAGCCTGTATCTGTAATGTGTTTGACCAGGTAACATCACTTTGAAAATAATATAGTTTTCAAAAGACTTTCATTCGGAGGCACCCTTCAGAAAGACATCCAGACGTACTTGGTATTTGCGATCCTCTTTTGCCGGAAAGCCGAAGAACTTCTCAGTGAAGGCAGACCCTTTGTAAGGATAAACACAGCAAAAACGTTAATGGAAGCACTGCTCCACATTTTTTCCCCTGTTCACTTACCATCCAGTTATGAGAGCAATACCACTTGTTTCCAAAGCCACTTCTTTACTATATGTTGGACATTGAAAAAGGTGGAAAATGTGATTCATGATTGATGCTCCTCTCAGTTCATAAGCCTTTTTGAACCAGTTTTGACTTTCTGAATCAGTGGATCAGTTGGCACGTTGTTTAGCTAAATCAAATTCCACATCTTCTCCATGACTATTCCATGACTTATGCTCAGATTTGATCATGAATAAATGTCTCTGTTATGGCTTCAGACTTATGTGATCCAGAATGTTATTGTCTGTGTTTTCAAAATGTTATAAATATGTGTAATGAAATACAGAACATTTCAAATTCCATGACTCTGGCCCATCTCACCATAGAGGGTCAAGTCTGTTATAGGAGCAACAGCGATGCCACATTTGAACATGGAGCCATAGGTGAGGAGCAGGAGAGAGCTGAGGAATCCTCCGTATGCCTGGAAAAAATAACACGGACAGTTTAAAGAAAACAAGGGTTGAAAGGTTTATTTGATTATTTAATATGACAGAAAGGTAATGTTACCTTCCCATAAACTCCAACTTTGCTGCTATCAATGTATGGGAGCTGGATCATGTACCTAAGAGATTAGAATGTATTAATAGTTGAATATTAGTCAAAAATTAGACTGAAAGTTTGGTTAAGCAGCTGTCTGATACATTATGGTAGCCAAAGACAGGATGAAGCAACTTTTTTTAAGTAACCACAACCACAAAAGATTCAGTTGGGTTAAGGAGTGCATTTGTTTATTCCCATTGTGATTTTCACTTTTGCATCTAATTGCTCAATAAATTTTCATTTTAATTAATAAAGGTAGTGTCTGAGATTTCACTTGTTGTTGAATAGGTACAGTGGGTCAGCCTGCTTTAGGGGGCTGCTAACCCCCAATGTCTTTTATTGGTCTTGCAGCAAACTAATTACTTGTCAGTGGAATGGGAGAATTGAAAGTTCCCGACTCTCTGTAAAGAACATCAATAACTAAAACAGCCAATAAAAATATCAGGGTGTGGCATACTTATAGCATGTAATGCTACTCATTCATACGTAATCTTAATGCAGAAATATTGCAGAGACTTGACATATATTAATGAAACACTTGGTTTTTAATTAACAGCTTCTCTGTTCTCTGGCAGCATTTACCAAAAAGTGTCCCACCATACCTGATTCTGCTGAAAGTTACTTGGAAATACAATGTGATCCAGGCATGGTAAAACAGACTTTATAGAATATCTTTAGTAAAATAAATAAATAAATAAATAAATAAATAAATAACCTACTCCAGAGCTGTGATCTGGTCCTGAACCTCCACTGTTCCCAGGCGCTGGTGGACCTCATGCAGGATCCTCTGGCCCTGGGAGCCACTTCCTCGACCGTCAAGACGAGCCACAATGACATTAACTGAACTGACCAGCACAGAGTCCCAGCTGAGAACAAAGCGGTCACTCACAGACTGGCCACCAGGGGCGTTGTCACTGTGAAACAGGACAACAAGTTGAGTCCATTAAGAGAACCTCTAAGACAATTAGAAGCGTTAATATTTAGACAAAATTACAAGAACTTGCTCCTTGGCACTTTGCAATGTTGCCATGAATAAATGTCGTCTCTGGTGTTACTAATCACATTAATTAAGGTTCTCCACCTAACTAGAACAGAACCTTAATTAATGTCATTAGTAACACCTGTGTTTACCTACTATTTCAGGTCAAAATCGCTGCTGTGAAAAAGGTCTATTAACATAGCAGAGAGTGAATTGTTGTGGCATTTCTATGATGGAATACAATAAAGTTGTAAAACTGCTAATATTCAATGAACACAATAAATCTGAAAATAAAATTACGTACATAATCAGCAAAAGTGGGTGCTGCTTTGTTTCATCAAAGTCTGTTGGGAGAGTTAATTCCAGACGGAGTGCTGCAAAAGAAGAAGAATTTGTCAACTGAACTTTTTTATACATCATGTATTTAATTTTTACATTTTTAATGTTTTTTAATGTTTTGCTGTCTAACTTTCACATTCACATTCATACTACATCTACATCAAAGCTCCACAGTATATAACACTGTCGACAATCAGTCTTGAAGCTGTTATAATAATCAGGAAAAGCACAAAATAGGTAAATGCAAGGGTCAACCTAGAGGTAACATGGGGAAATCTTGTAATTCTGATGTTGGATGTTTTCATGCTTTTGCTTGAATTTATTTGGGATTACATGGTCTTTAAAAGGCAGAGCAGGTTTATGGCTTTAGGGCCCATGGCAAATATTCAAAACCCAAAATAAAACATGCATAGCTGTCCATCCCCCAAAAAGCCTGTTTTTCTTCCCCGTTTAACTTTTCATTCCAGAGCACAGTGTTTCTTCAAAAGCCTTAAATATGTATCACATTGTCTCTAATAGCACGCACAGATCGGGGAAAAGAAGCCATATGGTGAGCCGTCCCTTCTAATTGAAACAGTACACTGGTATGTTTCTCATTCCAGGGCTGATTCATAATCACTTCACAAAGCTCTGCACCTGTTCATTCAGTTGTGTTTATCCTGGATCTGTTGCCCGAACAGCACCACGTCTCATACTCCAGCCTCAGTGAGCCTGACTGTCTAGTCAATAAACATGCATTATGTTGCAAAATGAAATGTTTCCAAGGCATGACAGTTTGCACAAAACGTTACCCCAAGTGGGTTCTCCAACCCGAGTTACCTGGGGCCAAATTCACAAAAGTGCTCATAAGATAGATGACTGAAAAGAAGACGGCTCTTAAATACAGTTCCCCAATATTTTCTTTCTTTCTTTTTTTTTTTAAAGATTGTTTTTTGTCATTTCTGCTTCATTTGATAGCAGCAGTGGAAAGAGAAAGGTTACGTGGTACGCGCTCTACGCAGTGACCTACCGGAGTGCCCCAGTTCCCCAATATTTTCATAAGATTAGCCTCATCTCCTATGAACAAACATTTGTTACTGCCCTTTGGCCAAAGGACTACCTGACTATGTGTAACTGTAAATGTGTAACAAATATCAGTTTTTTTTTTTTACATTTTTCTTAA
>OMLF01037418.1:0-14771 GCA_900302615.1 Holocentrus rufus | reverse complement strand
AAGATAGATCGAGAGAGAGAGAGAGAGAGAGAGAGAGAGAGAGAGAGAGAGAGAGAGAGAGAGAGAGAGAGAGTCCAGACAGCCTCCAGTGACTGACACGGCCTCTCCTCAGACGCTGCAGTGATAAACACAGTACAGACAATCCTCTCCTCCGCCACATGTTATTAACAGCTGTCCGTCTCCTGCGCGGCGCCGAGCCACGCCGCCATGCTGCCGGCCGTTTGGTGCGTCGGTACGTTTTGTCATGGAGATTTCTGCTGCTTTGTTATTTATTATTTATTTATTTTTTGTTTTTTTTTCCCTCTTTCCTGTCTACAAGCCCCTCTGAGATTTTTGCGGGCCATCTGTGCATATCGATTCATCTGTTGTTTGCAGTTAGCTCTGTTTTTTTTTGTTTTTTCTTCCCTCCCCTTCGTGTTTGCCTGCACAAGTTGCACAAAATTGCATGCAAAAAGCGAGGATGGTGGTTGGTAGAGGTGGAGGTAAAAGTGTGCAAGCGCAAGTGGTTCACATGCACATAAAATTATCGTCTAAATCTGGTTTATCTGATTTTGATTGACACATGCAAAGGTCAAACCAAAGTTAAATCACCCCAGATGGAGCTGTGTAAAGGGAACTGGGCCCAAACTGGTTAAACACCCATATTTGTTACAAATGTCTTATTGAATCTTTATTTACTCTTCTACAACTGCCATCTGCAGCTGATGACATAATACGAGTGCATGCTAGTTGGTTTAGTCACTGAACAAACCGAACGTGGCAGATCTGCGCCAAAACGGCCTCAAGTGTGGATCCATTTCACCAAAGTCAATAAAAAAGGATTAAATGCAATATTTGCTGCAAAAGCCCCCATGCAAAAAAACTTTTATCCTTACATCACCAAGTAAAGATGGAAGAGCGCAGAATTTTTAACCGGTTCATCTTCAAATCGATGGAGCTACGCTGCTAAATTTATTTAGTTAAAACCGGCTAAACAATAAAGTAGAATTATCATTATTTGCACTTCATGTTTATTTCAGCTTCTATGGCTGCAGCACTGCCACAAAAGGCTATAATAAGTATGCAAGAGAACAACAACAAAACAAAGTCTTCACCAGAGCTTCCGTTCTTAAATATAAATTCATTCATATTTCATTATTATTTATAATTTAAAAAACAAGACTATTTTGTTGCTATGCCACTTGAGAAAAAGCAACACAGATTCTCTAAGAGTTTTAGTTTTTAAATGGGATCTTTACAGCTTTGTTGTGTTACTTAAGGCTGCTGAAAGCCATTTTGTTTCTGCAATGAGTGAAATATCTATCTTATAAATAAGATATTGTCTATTTTCTTCCCAACGATTTACTTAAAAAGACTTCACAGGGGATTTTAAAGTTTTCAGATTTAATGGACAGATTGAATAAGCGACTTAGACTTGATAAAATGCCTTTGAACCCCGACCCTAAACCCAGGTAAGCTCATACTCTGATTGCGAGACGTCTTACTCCTTTGACTTTTAGGTTTCACCATCTGTGCAAACTCAGGCTCGCGCAGCACTGAGGGAATTGTTTGATGTCGAGAAAAAAACACTGCAGTTAATTTGTTAAATAGTTTATTCCTGGCAAGAGAGAGATTCAATAGCAGGGCATCAAAGCTGCATGTACACAGCTTAACCTGAACAAACATGACTGTGGCCAATAGCCGGGTTGCTCTGTGCATGTAAATGCAGGCAGCAACTTACTATTTTATTACTGGATCAAAGGTTGTGTCATCATGCTGGTACAAAGCATGCTACCTTTGAACTGGCAAGAAAGTGAAACTCATTATAGAAGCTGGGGATGCAGATACTGGTACTGGTATCGGTGCTGGGTTAAAATGCAGTATTTATGATTAGGAGGATAGGATTGTCTGTAGTTTTGAAATACTGAGACATAAAAGAAGATGACTTTAAGAAATATCATATGTATTCGCTTTAAAGACATTTTGGATATAAGACAGCTATTTTCAACGTGCATGATTTCCAAGGATTATGTGACCGTGTTACCACTGTGGTAATCAGCTAGAGATGCTTTCTGATGAAACACTCCTGCAAAAACTGGTGCAGAGTCCCTGCGGACCAGACCAGATGTTGCTTACGTTTGATGACGGACAGAGCGCACCACTGGACCTTCTTCCAGCGGCTGCAGATGAGCCACTTGTTGACCTTCTTCACCAGCTCCGCCAGGTGGTCTGGGTCGGACTTCATAATCTGGTCAAACTCTGCAAACTGGACGGGGGACGGGAATTAAACTCTTAGACACATGTGTTCGCACCCCAAGCAGCAGAGAAACCAGTTGCTTGAAGTCTGTTTGCTTTCTTCAAGCGAAGAAACACTGGCCAAAGTTATCCAAAGTTCATCTTTGTCAGTAAAAGTTGGGTGCAGCAACACTTTTGAGCAGCTTTACCCATCAGCCAATTATGCACCAGCATTTCTAAACATCCCACCTAATGCTGAACCCATTGCTGTCCCTCAGGCAGTAGTTACTAAGATTATGATCACAAATTTATCGTAGACCTGGGTCGAACGATATTTGCAAATTATTCATGTTGTTTGTTTTGTTCTTCTCAGAGTATCACGTGGGTGGGACTTGCTAAGCAGAAGTATTTAAAAGTCTATTTAGACTATTTTTCTGTGATTCCTACTTTACCAGACAACTTGCCCTGATGAGTTAAGCCCCACCTATCTTTAGCTCCCAGATTACAACACTTGCAATTATTTACCACTACTATTTGATCGAGGTGGATGTAAGAGGGCACCTTTCCCTCTAGAACAAACATCAGATGTCTGAGGCTTCCACAGGGAGTTAAAGGCCCATGTAATGAAAGCATCAAAGTCAACAGAGGATAAAAGTGTTCATTTTTTTTCCCTCAGAGCCAACCTACGATGTCAAAGCAGTTTGTCCTGTACTGAGGTCCCCCGCAATGAATGCATGCATTTTCACAAAGCCCCCCTGGAAACCTCATGTCTAACCCAAATGCAATGAATTATTCATGTCTTGGAGAAATGAAAACCCCATCTGCTGGCTCTGGTCCGCTCTCAAAACCTTGTCTCACCTCACCTCAGCAGCCAAAATGACTAATGTGCTTTCCTCTCAGTCCATTGTCTCTCTTTGGGGAATAATATCTATATTAGCGTTAGTGTGATGGAAAACAGAACAGGTTTTCAAAACTCTCACCTTCCCTGGACGGAAAAACACTCTCGTCAGGCCGAACTTGTAGTCATTCTCATTCAGTCCTAGCGCTTTGAATAAGGCCTGCAGCACAAACATGCAGAACATCGATAAACATAAAAATGTAGCTGTGCTATGTATTGGAATGGTAAGACGAACCTGGATTCGGGCCAGCGCCCAAGTTTGGAGGACTGACCTTGCAGAAGAGGCGTGGGTCCAGGCGGGTGAGTTTGGGAGGCATGTACTTCTGGTACATGTTGTAGAGTTCGTGGAAGGGAGCCCTGGAGGGGAAGCCGCCCTGCATGAGGTCCAGCACTGACACCATACCTATGGAAGGCGGAAAGGGTCACAGGTGTTTGAAAGGGTAGAACGTTCGAGATCAAGTTCCGTTGAGTGGCCAGCCTCTCAAAATTTACATAAATACAGAAGATAAAGCATAATAAACTTCTTCATGACGGCGAACATGATGGATCCGCCCTTAATGATGCAAATATATATAAGAACTGCAGTAATAGGACATGACGTGCAAAGATGGGACAGCGAATTGTGAAGGACATTCCCGTTCAGAGTTCTTGACGAGGGCCCGGTTTGTTTAAAATGCCTGACCAAAAATATTTGATAAGGTTTCTATAAGGATGAACGACGAATAGCACTTCACTGAACATTCATAATTTCGCTGTCTCATGTACATGATTAGAGAAAACTGTCTTCTACCCTGGGAAGATAAAACCAAAATAGTAATTATTTTGGGCCCCAAGCTGCATAGAACTCATTTATCACTCCTCTGTCTTACTGTAACTGCAGTTTCCCCAAAGGGTTTGGTCAAAAGTCTGGGTATTATGTTTGATTAAAATCTTTCCTACGACAGACACATCAAGGCAATTTCCAAAATAGCACTGCTCATCTTAGAGCTACCTCCAGGATTGGGTATTTTGTTGAGGAAAAACTGATCCACGCTTTTGTTTGTCCCTAAACCGGCGACTGCAGTGCATTACTCTCCAGCAGCTTTAAGTTCATCCTTAGAAATGCACAACTAATTCAAACCTCCAAGGCCAAGTACTCATGCGAACCAGAGAAGTCAAACATATTATCCCTGTCTTAGTCTCACTTCACTGGCTCTCTGTAAAAGCATGCACTGGTTATTAAGTCCTACTTCCAGCTTACAAGGCTTTATATATGGCCTTACACCTCAATACATCACCGATTTAGTTACAGTCTCTAAGCTTTTTTGTACCGTCTTCTCACAGCATACAGGAACAAACTCTGAGAATGCATGCTTCATGGTACGAACGCATCTATAGCTTTCTTTAGTCTTAACCATAGTGGTAAATTTTACTTTTGTTGCATTTTTTTAAATTTGGCTCAGTGAGGTTCACACTGCCCAATTAAAAGCGAATGAGGGCATGTAAACAAAAGTCACATGGACTCACAAGTAGCTTGTTTATCTGACAGAGTTTTAGTAACCTGTCATCATGCCAGGTTAGAGAATTTGGCAGCAGTGAGGGAGTCAAAACAAATGTGACTCCAGTCCTTGTAACTTTAGCTGATGCATGATGGACTTGTCTCGATATAATTGCCCTTCTCTGGTCTTCATACCAGTCCAACACACGCCGGTTCAGAACACATGAAGAAGAAACAGGTCAACATGAGCACCAGGCCAGACTTTGTTTTATTATGCCGAGGAGTTGCTTCGTATTTCGGACTCACCAGAGGTCTGACCAAAGCCTGTCAGGACACAATCTTATAAAAAATTTGGGCCAGGTCCATCTTCTAATAAAGGCTTGGTGCATTTTTGGCTTATTGCATTTTTGTTATTATTTATGTGTACATACACAGAAGGAGCTGCAGACTGATTTTATCTACGCTACTTTCCTTTGGTTTCTTTTACTGTATGTGTGGAAATGATCATAGGATGAAAATCGCTGTCAGTTTAGGGTCAAGGCAACACGGTGTAAGCTTGCCTTCTGTCTCACAGAAGAAATATCCTGGAGTTTGAACTTTGGCTGGCTGAGGTCCTCTCTGTGTAGAGTTTACATGTTCTCTCCATGTTTGTGTGGGTTTCCAGCTGGTGCTCGGTTTTCTTCCAACAGTCTTAAGACATGCAGGTCAGGTGAACAGGAGACTCTAAATTGCCCGTGGGTGTGTATAGAAAATGGATGGATGGTGGATGAGGGTCGGGAGAAGCTACGAACTTCGTGGCACAGGTGGGGTTCGGGCATGTATTTCATGCTTGTGCAGAGATCTAGCTTTCTGCACTGAAGTTCCCTTGGAAGAGGCGTTTTCAGGTGCATTTATTTGGTGCAAAACAAGTTTGAATGCCATTATTCTCATACAAACAAACTGAACTAAAGGAGTAAACACTTCTGAATTCAAGAAAGTTGGTCCAAAAACACTCCATGTCAGCTTGCCCTCTGTCTGCAAGTCCAGACTCAAGTCCCATTTATTCAACACAGCCTGCAACCTACCTCAACCTCAACCCTGTCAGAGATTCATTTCTCTTTGTTTACTTCACTGCAGACTGTCATTCATTTGCTTGCAGACTGCCCCGGTTTAGCCCAGGGACGCTCATACACAATTTCTTATTTTTATTATCATTATTTTTATGTGATTTTCATGCCCGTTGTTTCTGCAAAGCCCTCTGTGACAATCCTGTTGCTAAAGCTGCTCTATAAAAACACTTGACCTGACTTGACACATTCCACACATAAAACAATATGCTTGTTTCCATGACAACATTAATTAAAGTTCCATGTCAACCATATTAGGTGTACCACAGGAAATTGCTGTTGCTATGTCCTCATTCTGTTGAATAGTGTACATGTATAATCCTAACAATGTACTAAACATATCATGCGCTGGTGCACGCAACATGTGCAAGATTTCACCAAACTGCACGGCGTGTTCAATATACTGAATTCCAGGGGTTAGTTTTAGCCTGACAATGTATCACTGTAAGTATTTTTTCTTTACTAATTTCTAGTTAGTATTTTACTGATGTCTACTCAGCAAACTATGTATGTCAGCAGTAAATCATACAGATATATTTTCACGCTACTGAAGCCTGAGAAAAAATTGCCTACTTAATCATTTTTATAATAAATACAGACATAGTCTACGGATCAGGAGGCACCACACACACTTCAGGCAGGGTACGTGATCCAAAACAGTTTTGAGCTATTTGAAAGTGCAGGAGAGTTTTCAGAGCTTCAATTCACTGGGGTAAACTCACTAAACCTCAAACATATTGAGAATAAAACTAATCACTGTTTCTTACTAAGTGATCTGTGATCAGCAAAAAAAAACTTTTCTCCATGTAAAGAGTTCAAAACACACCATATCTCTTTTGGAAAGCTGAGTAAGGTCATAATTTAATACCTTTAAAACACATAAGAATCAGTTCATATTTTCATTTTATCAACAAACACCTCAGGTTACCTACTGTCTTTTTAAGAGTGCCATACTTCATTTTAATTTTGTGCTATTAGTTGTGTTGCAGGAGTGTCAGCATTTGCAAGCGGTGGATACAGTATCTCATTTTGGTACAAAACTTTCTCTGTTTGTACACAAATACATTCCCTCTCTATTCCAAGCTCACAACATTTCAATTCCCTATCCAATAAAACTGATAAAGAGATGCCAGATGAAGTCAGAAATACAGGGTGTAGTATCTGGGCAGGGCATCACTGAGTTTATGTGGGATAAACAAAATTGGAATCTCCAAGGATATTGAAACACAAGCCTATATATTTTTTTCTCCAAATTGAACATGGAGGGATATTTGCCTTATAGGCTCTCTGGTGTGGGGGAGAAAAAAAAAGTTTAAGAAAACTGTCAGCTAGAACAAGTTTCAAAGTCCCACAGCGAGGCCACAAGACAGCCGTGTGGGTCCAGGACGGGGAGCACGGGAAATAAAGGCAGCCGTGGGACAGCGAAGCCGACTGCCTTCGTGATTGCCGTGGAATGAAAATGTAGTCTGAACTTGCTTAACAAGTGTTCAGGCATTCTTCATTCCCAGATTTGCATATAGCTGACACTCTTATCCAGAGAGCTGTGATGTTTGAGCAGGCAGCGGTCGGCATCTTGTTCCTTCAAATGGGAGTTCTGTGTATCAAAGGTCTAGAACCAGCAAGATGGAAAACCAAATGGGTCGTTAGTGTAGACATTTGTGTGCTAGCGACAATAAAGACAACAACTATGGATCGACTGGCTGCAATTTTTGTTCGCAGATTGACTTGAAGAAAAAGAAGGTTGAGCACGTACATGGTTGAAAGAGAGTTGGAGGTGAGAGAGTTTTCATAATAAAAGGTGCAATCATGTCCATTCTTGTTTGTCTGTTTGTCTGTTTGCGTGGCAGTAAACAGAGTGAGGACATATTCTGCGGCAATATAATTAACCAACGTGACAAATCTGCTCACAATACAAGAGCAGCAACACAGATGTAGGATCCAGACTGCATCAGGAGATCGGTCTCGTGCTATGAACGCTGCAACATTCATGGGTTATCGGTTTAGACTCAAATCAGCATAGATGTGAATGAATCATCAACTAATTTGTGAGCTGTGTAAGGTATGTATGTATGTATTATGCTCTTTGAGATTCTTTGATTCAAATAAGCTGGAAATACAGAATACAACATCCCAGCAGTGAGTTTACACACAAAGGAAACATTTCTCCAACAATACTCTATTATTTGGAATATCTACCTAGAAAGATGCAGCACTAGAAAGATAATGAGGTGAGAGAGTTTCTCCAAATTAGAGGGAAGAGAAAACAATCAAACAAGTGACAGCACAAACATTATATGCTGTCAGAGTCTCGGACTGCAAAGAATTATGAGTGGCCGGAACGTTTTGATGGTGGAATTTTATTTTTTAACATTTTAAAGTGATTTCAGCTTTATTAAAGACGACACAGGAAAGATTGGATGACGTTCTACAAAGGCTTTTGGTAGATTTGAACCAACACAGCAAACACACGTGCACTTTAACCTCTGGAGCAGCCACAGTGACCTCCATCTTTCTTCTCTGAAGGCCATAATTTTTTTTAAACGGGTGGGTGAGCATGGCGATTTGTTCACTTAGAACTACTTTAAAGTTTTGGGCCTTGAGTCACCATCTCCCACTTGGCTGTTGATGTTGTCTGAGTCTGTTTGGCCCAAATTCTCCGCTGCATATGAACGCGATACCTTGAAAGTGAAAGGCAGCTTGTTAACATGCCTGGCATTGTTCTGCGATTGCAATGTCATACCTTAAAAAGGCATTTTACACTCAGAGCAACCTTTGTGAGTGACAAACATGTTGGAGGTGAAGCACTCTTTTCAAGTTGAAGCTGGTGCATTTTGTTTGACCGTGGCTCTACATCTCAGCTACACATTCAGAGATTCCTTGATATTTAGAATTTTTGATTGCTGTTTACTCATGAAATAGTGCATACGGAGGTTTTGTATCAGCTCTTCTGCTACCTGAAAAACAGTCCTTTGATTTGATGGGAGAAGATGAGACTTATTGATCCCAGAGAGGAAACTGGGTCATTGCAGCCACAGAGACTGGGCAGTAAACAAAGAGTAAAAATGTAATAAAAGATGTCAACAGAAAGATGATATACGATATGGATATGACTATATAAAGTAAATGTGTAGCACTGGCTATTCATGTCAGATTTACAGAATATATGCACCAGATGTGCAAATGTGTATCGCTACGAAGTAAAATTAACCCATTACTGGCCTCAAGTAGAATTACTGCACCGGGATTTTGGTCTTGAGAAACTGAGCTTTCTTTATATTGACTGAAACACTACAGAAACAACCTGGTTTCAGTTATTATTGGTCCTACTTAGGAAAACTGAAGGACAAACTTTTGCGTCCTTGATAACGACAAAACTGAATGTGATAATAAACCTCTTTAAAGCCAGTTTCAAAGTCCCACAGCGAGGCCACAAGACGCAATCTGGGTCCAGGATGCGGAGCGCAGGAAATAAAAATGGCCTTGGGACGGCGAGCTGACTGCCTTTGTGATTGGCACAGAATAACACTACATCATTTTGCATGTTGGCAGCTCCAAATTGCAATTATCTGTTTGGGAAAAAAAAAGGAAAAAGAAATCACTGATACCCAGAAACCATGAAATGTGATGTCAGTAAACTGAGCGCAGCATGTTTACCAACCCCAGCCGGTCTGTGATGTTTTATACCAAAGGACACCAACGAGACGAGAGAGGCAAAATCTCTAACATCGGTGAGTCCAAGTTTCTCTGGACGGACCGTTCACTTGCTGCTGTTGAGTTTGGATTTCATTCTGAAGTTTCAAATTTCCAACCAGTGACACGAGAATTTTAATTGGGCAAGTAGGACAAACACAGAGCGGCTCACTCAGAAAACATGGGCCTTTCTTCTCTACTGCACCCCACTGCGTGATTAAGGATGAGAGGATGAGTGTATTTTTGCATAAAAATCTTGCAGCTTTAATTTGTCTATAGCGAATACTCTTACTGACCAGAGCACTGCAGCTGGGAGAGAATCTGGGCTCCTTCAAACTGGTGGCTGATCATCTTCAGGTTGGGTTTGATACAGCGAATGAAACTGGAGCCCTGGAGGAGGGAACGGGCGAGAGAAACAGAGAGAGACGGTGGGACACAGGGAGAAAAAGAGAAAGTGGAATAAAGTAAAGGGATAAAGAGAAGCCCAGAAAGTAAGTCGGAGATATGAAGGGTCGAGACAGAAAGACAAGAAGGGAGAAACAGACAGACATGGAGGAAGACCATTAACCTAACAGCAGAACCACGGACCATTTCCCAATTTAAGTCCACTCTATCCATCACGTACAACAGTCTAGACACTGGCTCAGGACATGATTGGTTGACAAAATTGGTATTTACTTCCCATGACAGCCACAAAGCTCTATTACAGGAAGGAGGATCTTTACTGTACCGAAGGGTCCTGCAGAAAGAAACAATCACCACATGCAGGACGAGCGAGAAATACTGACCGTGCTGCGGAGCTTTTCCAGCAGAATATTCAGCTGGGTCTGTGCAGGAAACAGAGGAAAAGGTTACAGATGTTTACAAGACAAGCAGATCATGGGAATACAGATTTGGTGGTCCGGTTATAAAAACATTTCTTGGAGACAGGACTCCTCGGGAGGCAGAAATAACCTCTTTGGTTGAGTTAAACCTGAGTGGATGGAGTCAAAGAGCAAAGAGTTTTTCTGGTGTACCGGTTAGAGAACTGGGAAACTTGACTCGCAAAGAAGGAAGGAACTCTTCACTTTTTCCAGCCCTGCAACTCAAAGGCATCGGTGCAAGTCTGAAGGGGAACTAGGACCCTTTGCACTTTCACAATCAATCCTAAGTTGGACCCCAAAGAGGTGGTGGACTGAGGAAACTGGACCAATTCACGCTTCAAAAATGTGGACTATAATACTGACTGCAAACTCTTAAGACCATTGCTTAAGGACTGAACCCTGAAGAGTGTAATTCTGTGTAACGACACTTCATTAAACCAGCGGCCAGGAAACCTGAAGAGGCCAGAAGAATTCAAAAGCCAAGAACCCATGTTGTAGTGTACTGGTCTTTGAGTTCAAGACCATGCCATTCCCAGTCTTGAAGGGTCAGCTATGATAACTAATCCAATACAGTCTAAATTCAGTTAATCAGAAAAACTAGGGCTCCACCCACTAAGGTTTACCAAGGCTAAGAAAAGTTTGTGCAATTAAAACACCAAGCGTGCATGGTTAGAGAAATATTGTTTGGATTGTAGCATCGGATTCTGAGCTGTGTGGTTCAGTTCACGACCTTCAGTTGTGCAGTTTACAGCTTAATTCCTTGGGAGAATGCCAAGGTCAAAAAACATATTTGGTTTCCTTCACCCTGAGGACTGAGATGTTTCAGTTTGTTCAGATGAGAAAAGGACGACAGTCTGTCGAAGCTGAGAACAAGAGAGTCAACGACCAACCGTCAGCAGAGTTTGTTCCAACATCAGACAGACATTATCAAAACCCAAACAAAATATAGTTCACATTTATAGGATAGTTTTTATCTTTAGTCACTAGTTGATAAAATGTGAATACACCATATTTTATGGAGAGTATTTTAGAGAAGGATGAGGATTTCAATGATTTCTTTTCCCTCAAAATAGCTGGTAAAATGTCACATAAACCATTGAAAGAGTAAGAACTACTACAACAGTTATATAATGTTAACTAGGGTGTTAAAACACAATCAAGCATCCTGTAAAAGCACAAAATTCACTGCGAATTTTAAATGATCAGATGAGTAACTTCTCGTATCAGATAATGCATCTGAAAGTGAGGCTGTGGTTCTCACTTTTTAGTTTTCAGTTTTAGACAGCTGCTCATTTTCACAATTTAAAATGCCCAGTGACAAGCCGTAAGCACGTGAGCTGTTTGCATTTGAGCAAATTTGCATTTACATGAACATTTAAAAACGTTGGCTGTTGCACTCTAACTGCCGCGTAGTACAACCACTTTAGTGGCCTTTCCTGTGAGCAGCACTGTATTACTCTGCCTGCTACTGTTTCATATCTTTTAAATAAACACCTTGGAACACAGCAGCTCGCAGGGGCAACCGTGCAGAAAGCCAAACACATGCATGATTAAGTTGAGGTCGAAATCTTCTGATCTATAATACGATTTATATCTTTTCTGGCAGCAAGCACACCAGGCACCCTCTGCCAAAAGGTGAACATAGTGGCCAATAAATAATATTCTTTGCACTTACAGTGCCAGAATTTCAATGGGGTATTGTGTTAAGGTCTTGAAAGTGTGGGAACAATTAATCTCAGAGTGTCAACCACACAGTCTGGAGAAGCTGCTCAGGTTTCAGAGATTTCATTCTGCTCTCACGTGGTCAGAAAAAAGCACAAGTCTCTGAAATGGTTTTGCAATGAACTCTATTTAGAAATTTGCTTTGTGAGCAAGAATCTTCTTTGCCCTAATTGCAAACCGTCAGAGGTCAAACAGTAGTAATTATTTTGATTTTGTTTTTACCTACTTGAAGTACCAACTGGGTGGGGTTTCTGATAACATTTTGCAAGGCACGCTCTTCAATATTTTGCAGAATCTGCATAATTAAGAAATGTTCAATTGCACTAATCTGTAAGCATAACTAAACAAAGTATCTTAAAAAAAAACTGTTACAAAAAATTGCTTTGCTCTTATGTTCTTATTGTTTGTACTTCTTTATTATTGATGATGAATTAATTTTCCAAAGAAACTGGAGTGTTTTTTGTAGCATATTTTACTATGTGGCTGGTGCTGTTTTGTCCCTTGGTCTCCTTATTATTTGTCGCTTGTAGTGCTGATGATGCATAATTTAAGCTTATTCTACTGCACTTGTTTTCAGTTTCTATGGACATAAAGAGCATCTGCACAATGTAAATGTATACTAATGAGGTCGATAATGGCAGAAACGACAAGCGTATGGTAGAGCCATAAAAACAGCGATCATAAAGTGGCAGATTGTTGGGTGGGGGTGGAGTATAGGGTGGCAGCTAGGAGTTATTAGCATGGCAATGTGCTTGTTTGTCTGCTAACGTACTTGGTTTGGCTCACCCAGCAGCACAAGACGAGGCTGAGCTCCAGTCTGGCTGTTTGGATTACTCTCTACACCTTTTGAACCTTAATCATAGCTTGGATGGAGAGAGAATACACAGAGCGAGCGAGGAGGAGAAACAATAGGATGAGGTGGCTTTACAGGAACCCTGCAGGTAGCAGAGCTCACAGGTAATATGAACTCAATCTGCTCTCCATCTGGTGAATCCTGAAAAGCCACGCTGGAGCTGACGCTGGGTTTCAGTGCTCTCATGTAAGTGCAAAATATTTCCTCAGTGCATAAAATAAATATATAAAACGAGGAGAACACCACTAAAATTTCACACTTTTCAGATAAGCTGGATCTGTTCTCTTAGGGATTTATAATATCCACCGTGAAATAACACCTGGTATACAGCTTAAGTGAGAATGAACCCAAAAAAGATGCAAGAGGTGATTGTGGCCGGACACTCCTGGACAATTTGCTGAAGGTAGAGGTTACAATTATGTTTAAAACTGAGGATGAATACAAAGCAAAACTTGTCCCTGCATGAGCAAAGGTTGAACCAAACAAATAAAACCCAGCAGATAAGATGCATTCTCCAATTTTAAGGAGATTCTTGAATTAACTTGTGCCTCAAAACTGTAAAATCTGTTCCCTCTCCAGTTTGTCTGCAGCTGCAGTGATCGACAGCTTCCGTATGCTCGGCTCTGGGATGCAATGCGCATAAAAATCATGTCCCATATGCAACTACTTGAAAGATGATAAAGATGTTTCTATGGATTCGATACAATATTTCCTATCTGCCTGCACCGCTATCTCACATTGAGTGTGATAACAAACACGAATACCGTTCCCCCTAGGTTCGTTTTTTTTTTTTTAGAGGACATGATTGAGTGGGTTAAACCGCGGTGGTTTCTGGCTCACCTTGCCTTTGGTGAGGTCACACATTAGTGCGCACATCAAGGTGAGATGCTGGGTTTGGGTGAGTCACTGTACAAAAGAGTAAAACTTTCCCTGTGTCACTACATCTGAACACAAAGCGACTGCACTTTCTTTTCCCTAATTTTACCACAAAAGTCAATGAACTCTGACAGAGGAAAGTTACTGAGAAGTACACCTTCTGCATTTTGATACAGTAAAGTGATGGAAGGATGGCTTTCTACTTTTTTTTGCTTAGAAATGAGATGAGATCAAATGCATAAATAAGTGGCATAGGTATTTGCAAAAAAAAAAAATCACTCCTAGTATACAAAGAACCTGAGTTTTGTCTATCAGATGCATACTGGAGGGAAAAGCCAGTTGGGCCTTACTATTAAAGGTGCTAAAAAAAAAAAAAGGAAAGAAGTGAGTTTTGTGCAGCATGGGCGTCTTGCAAGCAAAATACAGGAGAAACATACGGCAGTCAACTGGAGAAAAGATTTACCGCACACTAAAACTCAAAGATCGATTCGTCTAAACTCACTTATTACATAATCATTTCAAAAGGTAAACAATAGAATGAACGCCGGTTGAGCGAACCTGATGCAGCGGGGATGCAAAGCGTGCTGTCCGCTCGACTGGTTTCACTTGCTGAAATCATTACTTGATAAATGAGCAAAGACAAATCGGTCTATGAGTTTTTAGTGTACAGCAAATCTAATGTCCTTTGCACCAATATTTTATTGTCTAGTTGTAATGCGCCGAAGGTCGAGGCAGTTTGCAGCTTCTATCTCAAGTCAGAGGTTTTGTTACTGTGAGTGCTTTGTAAATTTAACACCACATTTCCCATAAACCCTGTTGCCTCTTCGCTTCTTTAGTAACTGATTTGCTTTTTTTGGCTATAATATAGAGGTTAAAGAAGATGAATGGGATAATACAAGTCATCTCAGTTTTTCTCTCATTCTCTCTTCCAAAAGCTGCCGGAAACTCTGAAAGCTTTGGCCCTGTTTGCTCAGGAAGAACAGCGCCCTCTTCCTGTTTTGTGCCATAAAGCAATGAGCACAATAATGTAAAATGCAGTGCAGAATATACTATATTGATGCTATAATACTTT
>OMLF01037416.1:68232-94724 GCA_900302615.1 Holocentrus rufus | reverse complement strand
CCCAAGATGTTCGGCCGTGTGCCCATCGCAGGACGGCTGAGCGTCGGGGACGTGGTGAAGGTGCTGGAGAAGAAGTTCCCCTACGTGGAGGTCAGCAGCATCCTGGGAGCCGACTCCAGCTACGACGGCAACAGGAAGGTGAGCGGGGGACAGAGCGTGACAGAGCGTGACATCACTGCGCGGCCTGGCGGAGGCTTTTGGTGGAACAAACTGTTCTGTCCTGCTTAGAGAGAGTTTTAGTGAGAGTACCAGTCAGCAGCTTTTTTGGCCATGCACTTTATTACTACATCAGAATTGTTGGGGCTTTTATTCAACCTGACTTGGCCTGATAGAGTGAAATATAATGTAGGTTTTGAAGGCTGAAGTGGGACGATATATCGAAATTTAATACATCACAATGCAAAAATGTCATTATGTATATTATAGGGGAGAAGAATAAATAGACCTTCTTCAATTAAGGATCTGCTCTATTGAGATACAGAACCTTAATGCCATTAGCAACACCTGTGTTTACCTGCTATTTGATTTCAAAATGCCTGCTGTGAAAATGCATTTTATCCTGCCGTTGTAAACACAGATGCTCGTCACAATTTAACGAGCTCCCCATCCAAATTATATTATTTGTAATGACAACATTTTGAAATTGTTCACTTTCCAGCAAGCCAATGTTGTTGCTAGAAAGATTTGTGGCTCAGAAATAAACATAATCCTGCACAGTTATTTTGTTTACTTCGTCGTATTGTGGTTGTATTGAATCAGGAACTCCATAAATCATAACATAATTATCCTTCTCCACTGAGGCTAAAGTGATGTTTTTGTTTTTTTGTTTTTTGGACATGAAACGAACTTCTGTCTGGTCTTGCAGGAGGGGCGGGCGTACTACGAGCAGACCGGGGTCGGCCCGCTGCCTGTGGTCATGTACAACGGGATGCCTTACCAGAGGGAGCAGCTGGACCCAGACGAGCTGGAGACCGTCACCATGCACAAGATCCTGGAGACCACCTCCTTCTACCAGAGAGCCGTCTACCTGGTGAGTCAGTGCACACCCACACACACACACACACACACACACACACACACACAACACACACACTAATACACAGTCACCGACAGCAAAAGTGGAGCAGAGAGCTTAAGTGTTTTGTATAATTGGTGTCATCATAGTTTAACATTATTGTTTCATCTTGGTTTAAGTCTATTAAGACCCATTATCATCAGCTAACAGTTCTTTTGCTTCATATTTATTTTAATGCAAAATCAATATTTTATTGCACAGTCATTAAATATTTTATCGACTCAACAGCAAAACTTTTAAACTTCACCTCTGTTGCTTTTTACTACAAACTGCCTGTAATCTCAGTCTGACAGGCGTCAATATGGCCATAAAACACAATCAGCAGATTTTATTGGTCCTTGTACCAGTTCTGCTGGTGAACAGGGTGTTGGTTAGTGATCTCTTGCGGGTTCTCTTGTTTTATTTTCTATTATTCATAACTACTTGAGAGAAAACTTTTAAGTCAGCACAGAAGCAGTCCTGTCGTTTGTGTGCCTGGTGCCACAGCCAAACACAGATGGCATCACTTTCATACTATTTGCATCACTGTTGTACCAAACATCACAGAAAATAAATTTTTTTTTTATTGCTGTCACATCTTGAGTCTTTGCCTCTGTGTGTCTGACAGGGTGAACTGGCCACAGATCACGACGTGGTGGATTTCATCATGAACCAGCCCAATGTCGTCCCTCGCATCAACCCCAGGGTGCTGTCCACCAGCAGGACTTACCTGGACCTGTCCGATACCAGTGAGTACAGGTCTGCACACACACATACACATACATACACATGCACATCTTCTTAAACTGCCTCTGTCCTCTCTCTCTCTGCAGACAACCACTTTATAGACGATTACGCTCGCTTCCTGACTCTGGACACCAAGGAGCAGAGCACCGCTGTGGCCAACAGCATGAACTACATGACCAAGAAAGGTAACGCTGCAGGAGAGCCTCATGTGATGGTTGGTCAGTGCTCATGTGAAAAGCAAACATCGGCTGAAAAAGAGTAAATTTGTGTATTACCACTTGATCGGTGTTTCTGAAGTTACAGTTAATTTAGTTTCCCTCAAGTCTAAAAACTCCCTCTTGTATTTTTCTTTCTGTCCTTCTGTTTTCTTCTCCTGTTCCTCCTTTTATGCTTCTCCTTTTATTTCCCCGCGTCAGGGATGACCGCCACCAATAGGCATGGTAATCTTCTCCCTCCTTTCTTTCACATGTTTTCCCTTTTCTTCTCCTTTTCTCTTCTTTCTGCTTTGTGAGAACTAACTACTTAGCTGGCAGTGTTTTGGTCCATTTGTGAATCCACCAACACTTTCATCTGTGTTGCATTTCCCAGATGACACAAATTACTAACTGAGCATGTGGTGAGTGTGTGTTTGGGCCTGAATGGTATAAGCAGCACGAACAGTTTACATAACTGCTTGATAAGTTTCACTAATGTTTCTTCTCATCCTCCTGACAGTCCATTCTGTGTCATTTGTCCTCGCTGATGATGGAAGTTTGATTTACTGTTCAGAAAATGACAGATAGATACACAGGCGAGATTTGGGGTATGGAATAGTAAGAATATATAGGCAAGAATGGGGTGATTTTTCATTCAGATACAACTGATTTATTTACTGACTTTTGTTTCTTACATTCCACAATGCTGTCCATATAAATGTCCCATTTTCACTGCTACTACACACTTTCATACTTCATGTTTTAAAATCCTCTTCTTCTGTGTCTGTGGTTGTCAGATGACGGCTACATCCGTCCTGTGACCTTCTGGGTGGTTGGAGACTTTGACCAGCCGTCCGGACGCCAGCTCCTCTACGACGCCATCAGACACATGGTACAGAACCCCCTCATGTTGTAGAATACAAGACTGTTACAGTGCAGGTGTGTAATGGATAATAAAGGACATTGGAAACAAGGTGTTGAATGGAGCACTCACATCACACCAACTTACAGATAGAAAATCAAGACATTAATCTAGAAGTAAATCTATATTGCAGACTTAAAGGAAAAATCCAGCCCAAAGCACTTTTTAAAATGCAGCTTGGCAACTTACATTACGTCTCTGGTGCCCTCTTGTCCCTTTATGATGCATTTTTTAAAATTCCACAGCTAACTGCCAAAAGTGAGTCTAGTCACATAGCTGAAAGATAACCTCAGTACAGCTACAGTGGCATTTAATGAGGAAAAAAATTCAGTGATCTGTTAGCTGTCAGATTTCGGTGTCAAACCCTAAAAATATGAGCCAGAGCTTCTTTGTAGACTCAGAGATTTGAAGAAACGTTAAGCAAACATACAGGGAGAAATCCAGCACAGAAGAGGGAGAGCACACCAGAACAATGTAAAATACTGACATGCCATTTGGTGCTTTATAGATCATGTGCACCGTATGCACTGTGCATTAAACAGTCAGTGATACCTTTAATAGCCACAAGGTGGCAGAATAAAATGAGGTACATTGAGAAAATGCAAAGAAAATAATAATAATAATGAATAATTCCTTGAAAGTGCTTTCATTTTGTTTTTTGATTTTGTCTGTCACCAGTGGATTTGGCAGGCTGAGCTGTTTTGTTATTTTCTCCTCAAAACCAAAACAAATCCCCTCTAACTTACTGTACACTCACTGTACAACAGAAAACCAGCAACAACGTCCGTCTGGGGATGATCAACAACCTGTCAGCCAGTCCGTCCGCTGAGACGAGCCGCGTGGCGCGGGCCATCTGGGCCGCCATACAGACGCAGACCGCCAACAACGCCAAGAACTTCATCACCAAGATGGCCAAGGAGGAGACGGCCGCAGCGCTGGAGAGGGGAACCGACATCGGAGAGTTCGCTGTCGGGGTGAGGAGGCAGAAAGACTCACTTATCTTCACTCACCTGGAAGAACAATGATAAATAACCATTAAACCCAGGTTTTGGATCAGCACCGTTAATCCTTTAACCTTAAGTTAACAGTTCAGGATCACAAACACAAACTGTCCTCCTGTTTCCTTCAGTTGTTGTAGGATATTTCATTGAATTAACTTTGTTCATTACTGCCTGTTCCTTGGTTGTTTTCCCTCAGGGTATGGATGTTTCATTGTTCAAGAGTGCATATGAGGGTCCCAAATTCGACTTCCTGCTCTCCCACGCTGCCTACTGTCGCGATGTGCTCAAACTGAAGAAAGGACAGAGAGCAGTCATCAGCAATGGAAGAGTGAGTCACACACACAGATTTTTTTTCCAGCTCTTTTAGAACATTTACTTCACAGTTTTATACAGGGACATCTTGGGTAAATAAAAATAGTTGGAATTCATCAGGACTGTTCTGTCCTCTCTGACAGATCATCGGTCCGCTGGAGGAACAAGAGGTCTTTAACCAAGACGACTTCCTGCTTCTGGAGAGCATCATCCTGAAGACCTCCGGGGAGCGAATCAAAAGCAAGGTCCAGCAGTTCGGAGTTGAGGAGGACAGGTATTTCTCCTCCCATCAAGACCTCTGACCATTTTTTTAGCCCCACATATTTCAGATTATATGAGTTAACGCAGCATTTCTCTCAGGGCCAGCGACCTGGTGATGAAGATAGACGCCCTGCTCTCCTCTCAGCCCAAAGGAGAGGCCAGGGTGGAGTATGGCTTTGCTGATGACCGCTACAGGTAGGACAACAAAGTTTTAATAACCACTCACCCTTGAACAAATTAGTTTATATTAGTAGTGAATGATAAAAAAGACCAGATCTTCTCCATTGATAGATCTTGTCTGCAATATCTGATTCCCTCTCCCTATTTCTTATACTTTTTATAACTCTCAGCTTGCATGTCTTGGGGCAAACATAGAGTTTGTATTTTCTGCTATTTGTACCTTTTTAAAGCAAAAATTAATACTCAAGGCTTTTTTTTTTTTTTGGGTTGAAATCAATGCGTCTTCTTCGCAGCCAGTAACATACACGAAACTCTTAAAACAGCCTGTTAACATTTGCTTGGCACTGTTTGGCTATTTTTTTTTATTTTTGGCAGTGCTGTGAAGATCCGGCCCAAAGAGGGAGATGTGTACTTTGATGTGGTTGCCGTGGTGGATCCCGTCACCAGGGAGGCACAGAAACTAGCTCCTCTACTGCTGGTAGGTTGGATGCGGTTTCTCACCGAATTGATCTGTTTTTTTTTCCAATGCACTTTTTTTTTTTTATTATTGGTTTAATCCATTTGCTCACCGCACCTTTGGCCATTTCTGCACCTTATGTCTGACCTCGCTCTCCCTCCACGCTCCCCGCCCTCAGGTTCTGAAGCAGCTGGTGAATGTCAATTTGCGGGTCTTCATGAACTGCCAGTCCAAACTCTCGGATATGCCTCTTAAAAGGTGAGCACGCCATTGATTTCTCTACATGGAGTGAATACACAACTCATCCTTCTGTACCTGCATCACAGTTTGCCTCCTCCCTATGTCCACTCATTTATCCTATCAGGTTTCTCTCACCTGAAGTCGACTATTTGTCCGGTCACCTATTGCAATTCGGTCTTAAATCCTTCAAATATTATAGTACTGCAGATCAAATACTAACTTGCATGCTAAAAAACTCCACATGCATGGTTCTTTATGCTTTGAGACAACCATCATATGACATATTTTGATTACATAACTCAAAAAAACCCAAAAAGATTTGACTGGTTAAAGAGGATTTATCTTTGTCTCTGCATCCATAAAATGTGAATGGGCCTTCACTGGTAGCTGTGTGTCTGTTCTCTTCTAGTTTTTACCGCCATGTGTTGGAGCCGGAGGTGGCGTTCCAGGCGGATGGTAGTTTGTCTCCTGGGCCCATGGCGAAGTTTCTGGACATGCCTCAGTCTCCGCTCTTCACCCTCAACCTCAACACACCGGAGAGCTGGATGGTCGAGTCGGTACACACACGCTACGACCTGGACAACATCTACCTGGAAGAGGCAAGACAGTTTGTGTGTGTGTGTGTGTGTGTGTGGGCGGGCCTGGGTGTGTGTTTTGGTATTGACTTGGGTGTGTTTTTACTTGTTGATGGTATTAGTGGTGAAATAATTAAAAGCGTATGTTTGTGTCTCGAGGTGGTTTTATGTTTTTTCCCCAAACCCATTCCCAGTTTTTTACTTCTACACACTCTCTATCCAACTTTCTACAACTTGATGCTGAATTTTCCAAAAGTAAACAGTTTTAAATTCTTCTCTAATGGTCTGTGTGTTCCTGTGTGCCGTTTTTTAAAACTTTCCTTGTCTGGTTTCAGGTGGATACTGTGGTGGCAGCAGAGTATGAGTTGGAGTATCTACTTTTGGAAGGCCACTGTTTTGATGTCAGCACGGGTCAGCCCCCACGTGGCCTCCAGTTCACCTTGGGCACCGCCTCCGAGCCCGTCATCGTGGATACTATCGTCATGGCAAACCTGGTAGGTGACAAACTCTCAGCCTGGGGTTGAATAACCTGCAGCGGAGTCTGTAAAGATGCTCTTTTTGTTAATATTTTCAAACACTGTAGGTATAATGTTGTGTTTTTGTTTGTAGGGTTACTTTCAGCTGAAGGCCAATCCAGGAGCCTGGATCCTGAAGCTGAGGAAAGGACGCTCTGATGAAATCTACAGGATCTACAGGTGAGAAAAATGACAACGGCCCTGTGAAATAAGCATTCTGGGAATTATACTTTTTCACAAAGTTGAGATCTCTACTTTGTTTTTTTATTTTTCACACCCTTGGATTTCCATGCTCTGTTCCATTCCTTTTTCTCTCCATACAGCCACGATGGTACGGACTCCCCGGCAGACTCCGATGACATCATCGTGGTGCTGAACAACTTCAAGAGCAGAATCATTAAAGTCAAGGTTGGTTTACTTGCATTAAAATTCCTGACTATCAGACACTATAGCAGAAAAGCTATAATAGGTGCAGTACATCACATCTCTAGCAGTGCAGTTGGTTATTTGAATTCCCCCCAATTTGTGTACCCACCGAATCCACTAAGCCTGATTAATATTACAATAAGTCTCCTCAGTGTATCGGCATTTTTTTCCTCTGTATTAAATATTCATGACGAGGGGCGGCCCTGCAGGTTTATGCTGAGCTGCAAGAGAGACCAAAACATGCAGGGCATCTATATGAACATGCATGAGATTGGGAAAAACCTACATTTTCAGTGGCAAATTTACATATCTTGGACATCGGCTTTCCGTAACACACTTCTGAACTATAAAACAAAACTTTACCAACTAGTTCCTGTCAGCTCTTTTCCCTATTGCACCAAGTTTGAATCAATTCAGACTAGATGGGATGCAAAATAGCTGCAGAATGAGGATAACAAAGAATATTTTTTAATTATAGGAAGGAGTCTTTTAAGTCAGTTATGAATAAATCACATCTCCAGCTGTTTTATTATTTTTGAGTGGATTGACTGATTAAAAATCATCTGCTCATCAGGTCCAGAAGAAACCAGACAAGTTCAACGAGGAGCTGCTGAGTGACGGGATCCAGGAGAACGACTCGGGTTTCTGGGAATCCCTGACCAGGTCAGACTTTGGTTCAACAAGCCTGTAAACTCACACAGGGAGAGGAAGTGAAAGTAAATGATTAAATAGGGAAAACATGCTAGTTGGATGCTCTCAATTAGATAATGATGTTCGGTTTGTCAACATACTGTAAAAGTATGAGAGTAATTTGACATACAGCTCTTTGGTCACTTCTCTAAACTCACAAACTTTATCTGTCTTTTTATTTCTTTCCTTTCACCGGGTATCTGTCACGTTGTTTACCGTCACGCTGTGTTTTCTTTGTCTATCCCTCTTTCTCTCAGAGGGTTCACAGGTGGAGTGAAGACAGAGGAGCCGAAGCAAGAGAAGGACGATGTGATCAACATCTTCTCCGTGGCCTCGGGGCATCTGTACGAGAGGTTCCTCAGGTGAGCGGCAGGGATGTGACCGGGATCCAAAGCGCTGGGAGCTGTTTTTCTGAAATCCTTGAGAAAAAGAAAAAAAAAAGAAAAAGAATACTGACATCCCTAGTTTGTGTTGTTGTGTACAGTGACTCCTCCTCATTGATTTTCTGTTCTTTTGTCCTCCCAGCACCGTTGACACCAGTGTCTTTGTTCTCGTTCCCTCTCAGGATCATGATGCTGTCAGTTTTGAAGCACACCAAAACTCCCGTCAAGTTCTGGTTCCTCAAGAACTACCTGTCCCCGACTTTCAAGGTAGGATTTTCCGCCGGCGTCGTGCTCAGTCAGTTGTCACCTCAACTTTGACATGGAGATTTTCGCTGACAGCTTTGGCTTTTGTGTGACGCGGTGTTCAAACAAAAGTTTTGAAAATCAGGGCAAATGTATGCAACAGGGATGATATTTTTATTCCCTTTGTAACAAAGAGTGCAAGTCCTTTGATAGGTGTCAAAACTTCAAAACTTTTTTTTTTGGACACATCATTCCCATTCATCTCTTTGTTGTTCCTATGTTCTTACTTTCTTTTCATTCATTTTTCATTTTATTTGGATATTCACATCATCATCCATGGACGCTGCTGTCTATATTCTGTCCAAAATAATTCCAGCTGCAATTGAGCATCTTAATGAATGCAGCTCTATTTTGTTATGTGCACCCATTGACAGTCCTGTCTGTGTGTGTGTGTCCATCCTGCAGGAGTTCATCCCCCGCATGGCAGAGGAGTACGGCTTCCAGTACGAGCTGGTCCAGTACAAGTGGCCTCGCTGGCTACACCAGCAGACCGAGAAGCAGAGGATCATCTGGGGCTACAAGATTCTCTTCCTGGACGTGCTGTTCCCTCTCGCTGTCGACAAGTTCCTGTTTGTGGACGCTGACCAGGTTAGCACGCAAACACACACACTCTCAAAATATCCCTCAACCTGCTTCTGTCCAAATATGTGCTACTTCTAACATCCTCCTCTTAAGCTGCTGAGACATTTGGAGCTATTTGAAGAAACTGAGACTGGCAAGACTGCCAACGGCCAGAGTAGAGGTTTCTATCTGCAGCAAAATCAGTTTGTTATTAATAATTGCATTATTATCATCTAAATATAAGACACGTCTGCCTAATGTTTTCAAAAGGTTTGGGATTTGTCAAGGTTTTGAGAAATGTTGTTGTTCAGTCCTAATACATATATGATTACACAATATGTAGGTATTATAACCACTGCCAGGTACAGTAAAATATGTTTATTTATTTTTGGCTGTAAATAATCTTCAGTTACAGCAGTATAGTCTAATTAATAGTCCTCATTAATAGAAAATAGTACATGGAAAGTGCTTCACATGTTGTATATTCTTCCTCTCTGAGACTCACTCATTCGTTCTTTGTTGTTTTTTCTATAAACTCTGGGTCTATAAAGCCTTTGAGACTGGAAACCTTGATTGATGGCTCTAAATAAATTTGAACCCTCTCTCCCCTTCCTCCTCTTGTTCAGATTGTGCGTACAGACCTGAAGGAGCTGCGTGACTTCGACCTGGAGGGCGCTCCGTACGGATACACTCCGTTCTGTGAGAGCAGGAGGGAGATGGACGGCTATCGCTTCTGGAAGTCGGGCTACTGGGCCAGCCACCTCGCCGGACGCAAGTACCACATCAGGTAGGAAAGCCTCCCGCCGGGTGCTTTGAATTATAACTCTTAAGCTGGTCCCGTCCCGACAGAGCTTTAAAAGTCTGTCACCCCTCACGCACAAGCACAGACACACTTTTCCTCTTCTCTTTTATGAGAAATTTTTCATATGCTCATACATTTTTCACATGGTACCACCATTTGTCCTCTGCAGCGCGCTGTATGTGGTCGACCTGAAGAAGTTCCGTAAGATCGCAGCAGGAGACCGACTCAGAGGACAGTACCAGGGGCTCAGCCAGGACCCCAACAGCCTGTCCAACCTTGACCAGGTCCGAGACTGTCTGCTCATACATTTGTTTGACTTGATTTTGGGATCTGATTTTAAAGATCAGTTTTACTGTGATCACATCGCTCTCTGTGTGCACCTGACCTGAAAATAGCTGTATTTCTTGTGGCTGTATGTGTTTAAATCTTCGGATCAGGGTTCCTGTGGTCATGGAAAACCTGGAAAAATCATGGAATTTTAAATCTCATTTTCCAGGCCTGGAAAAGTCATGAATTTAAGTAAAATCATTGAAAGTTTTGGAAAAGTCGAAATTTTGTTGTCTGCAATGAAATTAATTATTATTATCTTCCATGGATAATCTTCCATGTAGCATTTTGATGTACAAGTCCGACTTTCTGTAACTGTTGGCGTAATGTAACATGCGTCAGTGCGTGATTACGTTATGCTCCTTAAATTTCACTTCTGTACGTATAGGTTATGAATGGTCATGGAACTTTTATTATGGGTCCTTGAAAAGTCATGGAAGAGTTTTGAAATTTTGTCTATGAAAATATGTGGGAACCCTGTGTATTACTTTCCTCCTCTCTCCATCTCTGTCTCTTTGCTTTTGTGCACATTACGGCTACAATGTGGAAGTCCAATAATAACTCAAACATAGCCTCCTTCATATCTTGATTTGGACAAGGAGACTGAACAAACTCTGATTTTGTGCATCCACACCTGTCACATGATGTGTCCCGGCTGGTTGGATGATAAGTCGCATTGAAATGACAGGTGTTACCATAGCCGCTATCTCCTTTCAAGTTCAATTTGTAAAATGTGCATAACGGCCATTGTCTCTGCCGCCCTCATCAGTCTCATTGTTTGCGTCCGTACAGGATTTGCCCAACAACATGATCCACCAGGTGCCCATCAAGTCTCTGCCTCAGGAGTGGCTGTGGTGTGAGACCTGGTGTGACGACAGCTCCAAGAAGAAGGCCAAGACTATAGACCTGGTACAAGCAGTCTGTCTGTCTGTCTGTCTGTACATGTCAGGGATGAGATCAGGACACACAGGATGGAAATTAAAAACTACAGGAAAAATAGAAAGAAAAAGGCATGGATCGGAAATAATCTAAAATTACATATCAGAGATAATCATATCGGAGATAATCTAAAATTACAAACCAGACAGAGTGCAAAGATGCGCAGTGCTCTTACAATATTCCCATCACCATAGAATGATTAAAATTTAAAGCTGCACTAGACAAGACTGCTAAGTGAAGTCCCTCATGTCAGCTTAGACAAGGAAGAGCGCCTGATCCCACTAATTGAAACCTTGTAGATTTGCCCTCTTTGTCCAAATGAAATTCTGCTGTCTGGTGTGCCCACAGGAAGCAATTAATTGAAATTTGCTTGATTTCTGGGCAGTGAATTTCACCCCTTTAACCCCTCAAAGTTGTGCAGCGCAGCTTTAAGTGTGAAGAGACAGGAAAACAAATGGAATAAGAGCTAAGGAATGATGAAAGGATTTTTCTACTGTCTCTGATGATCATAGTTCATTATTTGATTTATTCCTTGCCCACCCTCCCCTCATTTACTTTCTTTTTCCCGTCTCAATAGTGTAACAACCCCATGACCAAGGAGCCCAAGCTGCAGGCTGCGGTGAGGATCGTGGCAGAGTGGTCCGACTACGACCAGGAGATCAAACGGCTGCAGACCAGAGTTCAGGAGAGAGCGGCAGAGAATCACACAGCAGCACAGAAACCAGACACAGGTACTAAATATCCAATATATCAATGCAACATGAAAACATCGATCCATATCGTCATTTTTAAGATGCGCCTTTATTTTGAAATTCCTGCGGCACGTCCGTGTCTCATCATTTCCGTCCAAACTCAGCTTCTTTCTAAACTTTCAAACAGTACTAGTGCCAGTCAGATAATGGCCTGCAGCCAAGAAAAAGACAAATGAGGATATTTACTTTCCTCTCAGGAATAAATCAGCATATCGTCTCATATTGATCGCAGACTCCTGAATTTAAACTAATCAACATTGTATCTTGGCAGACTTACTGATATCAGCAAATATTGTATTGTCCAATGAATCAATATATTGTATCGTGATGAAGCTTGTGGTTTACGCCCCTAGTGGTCATGCATGTATTTCTGTTTGCTCATAAGCTGCATGCATCTGAACCTGCTCTCTCCTCCCTTGCTGATTAACGAGCTTGAAAATAAATCAATCAACTTGACTTATCTGCCCCCCCCCCTCCCTCTCTCTCTCTCTTTGTCTCCCTGCTTCCCTCTGTCAGATCCTCACACAGAGTTGTGATTCTCCAGCGGCGGCTGTGATGAAGCGATGAATTGGACTCTGTTTAAAGAGTCTGCATCATGGAGAGGCTCGTCTCCTCTCCTGGGAACGGTTGAAATGCTGAAAGACTGACCACAAACCGGTGCAGAGCGGTTCAAACATTTGTTTTGTGTTTTATGTTCTTTTTATACAGTGTGAAGGGAAATGAGTGTGGTCAGGTGAAGTTGGTTTAAGAAATTGTTTTTTCGTGTGTGTATGTGTGTGTGTGTGTGGGCAGTGAGAATGTATCTGTGAAACAAATCTTGAATAAGAGTTCTTTCTTCCTCCGATATTTTCCCTGTGATAGATTTTGGTGAGTAAGTTTTGCACTGATTGGAAATCCTGTTTTTTGGCCGTGGCTCAAAGCACAAAAGAGGAGGATGCCAGTGTGATCGTGACCCTCACTGGGAAAGCATCGCTGCTGGTTGTCGTCTGACAAAGCAACCATCTGTCAGTAGGAAGGCTGATGTCACCTCCAACCGTATCGACTCTTTTACTGAGAGAAAGTCATTTCAAAGCCGTGTTTGGATTACCTCTGGTTGCGTAAAGGTTATATTTTCAGCCATTGATTCGGTCTGACTGTTGAGGGGTTTATACAGGATTCTTATGTAGGTTTGGAAAATCGTGGAATATCAGTTTTGCTCATTTTCAGGTCTTGTAAAGTGTGGAAATTGCAAAAAAAAAAATAATAATGGAATAATAATGGTGTGTCCTCGTACAGAAACAACTGCACCCACAGACTGACGTGTGGTGTGAACTATAGAGACGGCCTGGTTTAGTCTGGTACTGCCCAGCCACTCTACATCATATCAAACACTGAGCATCAGATCAGGATTAGGAAATTTTTGCAGCAGATAATGTGTAGGAACGCTGTTTATCTGTTTACGATAACTGCACTCGGACTGGTTTTGACATGTAAATGCTAAAAAAAATAAATAAATAAAAACAAGCAGGCCCAGTTTCCTGTGGAAAGTTGACGTCAGTGTAACTCTCAGGGAAAGATGTTTCAAGCTATAAAGGCAATGCGTGGAAAAATGCAGCATGCCACATGGATCTGAAGAAAGGGCCAGTTTAGACTGAACTCAGTCATATACATTTACTGTCAGTGGAAGGGGAGCGATGACATCACATCTTGGTCCCAACCCAAATCAGATTTTCTGTTCCTCAGTAAATTTAACCAAGGATTTCTCATGATCGCCCAAATACGCCTGTATGGTTTTGTTTTGGCAACATATACTGTTCAAATCATGTTTTTGTTTAATAAATTCCCCAACAATAAATAACCTGGTGTTGTGTTCTATCTGTCAGTTTTACATCTATGTAAAGGCATTTCTACCTATGATAGCATAGCATTTGGTTTACGCAGTTTCTCTGATTTGTAATCCAGCTATCTTCCATATGAAGCACAGTAAATACAATCAATGCTGCCTCAACACACATGCAGCTTGTTACTGGAAGGTTTCAGACTTTTATTGTGATCCATTTGAAAAAAGGTTTTACAAAAAGTAACATTCAAATTTTACACAAATTCATTTTAAAAAATCACTTAAAATAAGGTTTTGATACAACAGATTCAGTTAACTAAGTAATGGCTTCTATAAACAGTGAAAATAAGATAATATACATGTAAATGAAACGCTACAAACATGGACAAACTGAGGAAAAGAGGTTACATTAATTAAAATAAAAAAATAACAATGGCATGATTGTTTTCCTTTTGACTGGGTGACATCTGGCCAGAATTATCAACAGAACAGTTATTGCAAAAAAAATAATAAAAAAAAAGAAAAAAAAAAGGTGTAATTCCACATCATCCGGTCTCCAACTGGAATGTTCGATGACAACACGTCCGCAGGAGCTCATTCATTTGTTGCATACGTTTCTCAGTGTTCTTCACATGGCAACACTGGTGCATGGTTTGTTTGATTGTTTTTTTTTTTTCCCGCCAACACATGGAGCTGACAATGACACAGAGCCCTGCGGGAACTCAAGAGGTGACCATTCAACAACACCTCTCACAAATCCATGATCACCACCGCGAGGTTTCACTCAGACAACACCCAGACTGGCAAAGAGGACATGGAAAACTGAAACACAATGCGAATTTACGGCGAAATAAAAAAAGGACATTTAACATGAAGACGCGGGCAAGCACATGGGACGGTGCGCTTGTGAGGACAGATGACCGAGACATTCTGTTCAGACTGACCAGATACTGGAAGAAGCTAACCCCCCTTCCCCCTTTTTTTGTTTGTTTCCAGGGCAACTTGCATCTTCCCCCGTTTTCCCAGGAAGGACTTGGGGGTGGAAAACATGAAACCAACTTTTAGATCTGTTAACAGTGGCACTGTCGTCCTACTTTGACCGCCAGCTGATGTCAAGTCTGCTTGAAGCAACATGGCATGACACCAACGTGACGGCGATGTTGTCCGTCTGATTACGTTGCCGCCGCCGCCGCGCGCTCAAACAAAAGTGTCACCTCGCGCGGACAGTCCGGGGTCGACGCCATGCTGCTTCAAAACAGAGGATTCAATTCTCTCACAGCCACTGCTATTTAGAAGCACCGCTCTCCAGAGACAACGATTAAAATGTCAGTCATCCCAGAGAGGTACACTAGTTCCTTTTTCCCTCTTCCAAAAACAAACATTAAAAAAAAAAAAAAACATCCCACCATTTTCATCATCATTTGACAAACATATTTATCTCCATTACAGTTACATCATCCGCAAAGCTTAAAAAAAAACACATGCACCTCCAGCATTTTATACAAGAGTATGATACAAAATAAGGCATTTCATCGTGTTTGAGTATTTATGTGGTGTTTGAGTGTCTATGCATGTGTGTGTGTGTGTGTGTTTGTGTGTGTAAAAGTGTTTGCGCATGTGTACATAGCAACCACATTAATGTTATTTTTTTGCCCGCCTATAAAAAGACTGCAAAAAACAAACATAAAGTCATGATAACTCTTACTTAAAATATATATATTTGTCATATATATTTACGTATATATTCATATGTAAAAAAACAAACACAAAAAAAAAGTAAGAGGGGAAGAGTAAAGCCCAAGAGGTCCCTGTGATAGGCCAGTTCGTAATCGGCCACCCCTCCCGCCTCTTATTCCATGACCTCACCGGGCGCCACGGTGACCAGCTGCACAGGGATCTCCTGATTGCCTACGAGGTCGTGGGTGGTGGTTGTCTGGAGGATGAGTGTGGTTCCGTCGGAGGTGATGATGGTGTCGCTGGGGGGCGGAGATGAGGAGGAGGAAACTCCTCCGCCTTTTTTATTCTGGTGAGTCTTTATGTGCTTGGCCAGGTGGTCGCTCCGCATGAACCGCTTGGAGCATTCTGTGCACACAAACTTCTTCTCTCCTGAGGACAGACACAAACGGCAGATAAAACTGAGTGGGAACAAATGAACCGTTTACAGGAAGCACGTGTGACATTCAGGCATTTATGTGCATGCCAAAGGGTATGCAACAGTAATAACATGAACCTGGCAGACAATGTTGAGGGAGGCCACAATGTTGGAAGAATGACAAAAAAAACAAACAGATGATAAGGTTATAACACTTCTTCCTACGTGAGATTTTTGCCAATTTTATTAATTTAACACCGTGGTACACATATTGAAGTAATGTACCGGGCTTCTGGGGGATTGTCCTGTTGGCCAATTTACATAATTGATGAGAACCAACATCAAAATCATCCATGTGTCCACGATAGATCATTCACTGCGTGTTAACTCCTTAACATACCCTGAGTTTGTCTCATTTTCCTGGAGGCTTCTTAGCTAAGTAGCAGTTTTAGGACTGTGTCATTATAACAGGAAGCATAAGACATATTCTATTTGGGCTGCCTGATTTGGAGAAATTATGGTGAAACATTAAGTGGTTGCTTTGCTGTACGGGATATCCCTGCGGCAAGCTGAAAACTGGTTGTACCATTACCTAGGAATCAGGTTAAGAGGTAACCTTAATTCAACTGTAATCACAACTCAATGTTAGTTACATAGCTGTAAGGTGACTAGAATTACATTCATGTTTAGTTTGATTACCATGGAAACCAGTAACCAATATTGCCTTGTTAAATTGTCAAATTCATGCAACCTTTTGGGCAAAACAGGTTCCTAATAAGGAACGTTCCTAACAAGGAACCAAGGTGATATGAAGTTTCCCTGCAAATAAGATGCATTATCCGAAGTAACAAAACAGATCTTTTAATAATAAATTGTTAGTGGTTTCATTACATATTGTGTAGCCAGGTTTATTTTCAGCTGAGCAGACACATTTTCATCCATTGCGTGATGCCTCTCATCACCAATCACATTCAGTTTTTAATTGCATAATGCATCATGTTTTGTGTAAGTTTTGCCTATCTCTAACACAAAACCAACTGGATGGAACGACATGGTATTTTGAGGCTGATACCAGATCTGATATCGATATCTACCCACTTGCAATGGTTGAAACAGATGTGAATTATTTTTGTAAGCATCATAGAGCAGGTGCGGGTCCAAAAAAAGGTCTTTTTTTTCCCAAACAAAACACTTTATTGCTAATTTCACAGTTGTATTAAGTGACACATTAGATACATAATCATACAAGTGCCAATTTCACAATTAGTCAATTATAAGCTGTTAAAAGAAAATTGGCCCAATACCAACATTGCTTTTTAAAGCTGATACTGGCTAATAGCAGCAGTCTGCCAATTTATCAATCCATCTTAACACAAAAGTGCCAGCCAGACTCAACTGCCTATCATTCATGATTACCAACCATTTAGCTTTAGAGCTGCTTTAAGTTTTCATTTTCTCACTTATGAGATGATGCTAGTTGCCAAGTATCACTCTACACTGTAAGTGTTTGCTAAAGTGTTCTGTAGCGCAGTGATCTAGTGGGGACAGATGGATGATTTCGGTGTGTATGTTCTCATCAACAGACCGACAAAGCAGTCTCCCAAAAACCCGGTGTGTTCATTTTTAAAGCTTTGTTTAATCAAGGAGAAAGAAGTGATAACATTACAATGTTTCTTGATCCAACAGTCGTGATGTATCATGACAGCTTCTCTTTGGCTTTACTTGCACGGCATTTACAAAATACTTTCCAGAAAATTGAACACTTTGATGTAAAAGCCAGCTGGAGATAAAACAGCCGACAGTTTTGCCTGGTGCGGGTGTCTGGTCTTACCTGTGTGTGTCCTCCTGTGTCTCTGAAGCTCGTCGCTCCTGGTGAACCTCTTGCCGCAGAACATCCAGTTGCAGACGAAGGGTCTCTCTCCACTGTGCCAGCGCAGGTGGGCTCGCAGGTGGGACGTCTTCCCATACACCTTCCCACAGCCAGGAATGTGGCAGATGTGCTGCTTCTTCTTACCCATGCCTGAACCTCTGTGAGGGGATGGAAAAAGAGCGGATTGAGAAAAACACGCACGTCACCTGTATTTCAAACTGTAACAGAATACACAGCTAACAGATGGGAAAAAAGAACACAAACCATGAAAATGTGCAATTTAACAGTGTGCAAAGCTTAATAACAGATAGAAGAAAAACAGAAAAAGCCCTCTTCATGCAAATAAAAATATTTATTACATCGCTACTGTGCAATGCCCCGATGAATGATCAGCCCAAAGCTGAGACATGAAAACAGTTGGAACAGTGTCACTGCATGGAACAGGATGAGCACAAATTCAAAATGTTTTAATATTATCTGTAGCTGGATTTAAGATCAATTTAACAACTTAAACGGATTATGACAGCCCTTTTGTTTTTTGTTTTTAAGTTTTTTTTTCGGTCGTTTGTCATTTACACAATTCTTAGTGATGTCTGCACACTGGCTGTTGTAGTTACTGCTGAAAAAAACAAAAAAAAAAACAGGCCATTTCAATTGAGCATGGCTAATCAAAGTTATGAAACTCAAAATGAGTCATGAATTTCCCCTAAGGGATCAATAAAGTGCAATTTTATCTTAGTATGAGAAAAAAGCACACCAGTAAATCAGAGGGTTATGGACAAAATAATAACCCAACTGTGTTTAGTAAAGTGGCTGTGATGAAAACAATTTGTTTGGCATGTTGTAGTAACCCTAATTATCACAAAACGAAAAAAAAAACCCCAAAAAACAATGTCATTAAAATTTATTTTGCAGCTGCATCAAAATGATGATATGAAATGAAAATAAATGTGTATAAAAAGTTTAAAAAGCGAGGCCTTTAACTGAAGCAGATTTTAAGGCCTTCATTATATAATTAAAGAGACTTGTTAATACTTGTGGGATGCATGTGGAAAAGAATAAGTGCATTTTACATCTATTTTTTTCCATCAAAGTTCAACACCTGAAACCATGCTTCATGTTGTGTGTGTGTGTGTATGTGTGTGTTTGTGCAGGTTTCACGGGGCCCACCTTCCTCCAGACTCCTTGCAGTTGGGGCAGGTGCAGGCTACTCTGCGGAGCCTCTTGCCCTCGCCGCTGGGCGTCTCCATTTCCTCGTCTCCCAGCTGGACGCGCAGGTTGTTCAGGTCACTGGGGTTCAGCGTGGAGTCTCCGCTCAGTTGCCATTCCTCAGAGTCTGGCTCTTCCTTTATGTGGATGTCTGGACCAGGGAAAACATGAGGGGGGCTGAGCGATGATTCAGAAATTATTTCAATCAGCGGAAAAGAAATGCTACGCTATTCTCACATAAAAATTTTGGATGGGAAAATGAGGAATAAATGATGTGTGCGTGGATGTATGTGCAGGTGTCCCATACCAGCTGGACTACTTGCGTCCTCTCCATGCGAGTACTGCACTCCGGCCTGCGCTACAGAGTTGACTGTGACAGTCTGGAGGTTAGGCAGGCTGACCTGGCCTGCCTGCCCCAGAGGGAGGGTCTGGACTGGGGCTAAGGTCAGCTGTTGGGTCTGGCCCTGGCCCTGGGGCAGCTGGAGCCCCTGGAGAGACTGGACACCCTGAACCTGGAGAAAGAAGAAGTGGAAAAAACACAAAGATCACATGTAAGAGCTGAAAGTGGCTAATGTGGTTTTGTACACATACACCAGAAAATGTTAATGGGATGAACATTAGGAATCAAAGATCTTTAATCAAAATAAATACAAGCTTCAAGCCCAAGAATACGACATGATATTTTCTTGATCCCCATAGGGACACTCTCCAGACCACCACCAGGCCTATCTGCTGCCCTGAAACACGAAATTAACTGGCAGACATCACCCCTTAATACTCCTAATGCCGTACCTGGAAGGTCTGCCACTGGATCTGTCCAGTGGCAGTGACAGTTTGAGCCTGGATGAGGAAGGTGCCCGGGTTGACCAGCTGTACGCTCTGCAGAGTCTGGCCTCCTGCGCCTCCCAGGTCCTGGCCCTGGGCCACCGGGGCCACCTGGGCCTGGCTGTCCCCTGACAACTGCAGGATGGGCTGAGAGATAGTGGTGGCATTGGAAGTTGACACCTGCAATGTGGGAAACAGTGAGATTAGGTTTAAGGTGGTGAGTGAGACCTGGATGGGAGGCTGCCCTGATTTAACAGGAGTAACAGAGGATGTTGGAGAAAACAAGAATGCACACTTGGATTAGTGAGGAGCAGAGCAGAGATCAGGAGCAGGAGGCCGCACACTCAAAACTCCAATATTTTTTATTTGGTTAGAGATCAACGTTTCGGCATGTACTGCCTTCTTCTGTTATGAGTGTGCAGCTTCCCTCTGCTTCTCCTGGCAGCTGAGAATAACAACATTTTCAAACGCAAACTCAAAGCCTTCCTTTTTAGTCTTGACTTTAGTTAAAATATTTCATTATACTTATTTTACTCAAAGGTCTTTCCCTTTATTTTGTGTTGTTACTTTTATACTTTTATTTCCTTTTTATTACAATCTTATTATGATTTCTTAAGCTTATCTACTTTAATGTTTTATTGCCTGCTGCTTTTTATGTTGTTCATCTTCTTTTGTATTTAGTATTTCCTCAGTTTTAAAGCACTGTGTTAGTGTTTGTATTAAAAGTGCTATACAAATAAAGTCTGTTTGACTGATTCAACAGTACAATGAATAGTTACACTGGATCCAATGTATTGGAAAAAAATAAAGTCTGTGAAGCTTTAACAAGCAAAAACTATAGAGGGCAAGTTATATGCAAAAATAATATGCAAAATAACAAAATGAAAGACAGCATTCTGACCTGGATCTGCTGCAGGTGGTTATGGGAGTTGAAGTTCTCTGAGGACGAGGGGTCAGACACGCCTGCAGACACGGCAGTCGCCTGGGTCAGGATGCCAGTGCCGTCGATGGTCTCGGGGAGATGGGAGGAGGTGGAGGAGGAAGTAGTCGTGGTTGGCACGTAGAGCCCTGGGTTAGTGCTGGTGTCGCTCACGAGCGGCTGTTTGGCTGCGGCGTCCTGACCCTGACTCTCCAGCGTCTGGCCGCCCATGATCAGCTGACCCTCTGCCGTGACCCCTGTGACGCCTGTTGCTATGGGGACCGTCTGAGCACCCGCCAGCCCTAGCGACTCCAGGTCCACGCTGTTTATGGGTACGAAGGTGATGTTACTGGGCAACCCCACGGGTACCGTGCCGGTGTACGCTGACCCCCCGGCCAGTGACACCCCTTGGATCGACTGCACTTGCCCCGTCTGCGTCAGGAGGTCTGTGGTTGTTGTCGTGGCGCCGCTGATTCCCAGGCTGCCTTGGCTGCCATCTGGGATGAGCTGGATCTGTCCTGTTCCATCATCCAATCCCTGCGCTGGGTATCCTGCAAGTGTTCCATCTGCATTTTGGAGCTGCGGGATGACCTGGACGAGGGGGGCATTACTGGTCAGCATCACTGCCTGTAAACAATGCCTGCTGTGTCTTAAATGTGTGTGTATGTGTGTGTGTGCCTTCTTTCACCTGATACTGAATGCCAGACACTCCATTGGCTGAGGCCTCATTCCCAGACGCTGTGACATAGATGGGCTGGTTGGGAAGACTCCCAATAGGAAGCACATACTGCCCATTTGACGTGACAATTCCCGAGTTTGGAATGTGAACGACTCCCTGGTCTTCCTTCACAGCTGAAACCGGAGTTAACACCTCCCATCGGTCTGAACCCGTTAGCTGAATGGCTGACATATCTGTTGTCTGAGGGTAAAATTAATATAGTTGAATTAATGAGAGTAAAACACACATCCTCAATCCCCAGAGACAGTAATTCATCTTGCCATGCGATCAAAGGGAAAGGCAACCAGTCTGACTATTGTCTGAGAAACAGCCTATGGATTCACTGACACTGCTGACACATCAAGAAGAGAGTGAATCATACAAAGTGGGGTGGGGGTCAAGCAGGATTTGTGATGATGCACCGAATCGACGTCAAAACCAGCATTAGCTGGCTGCAACACACACATTCATGTTGCAAGCTCCAAGCTCCCTCGCCTGCATGGAAATGGTCGAGTGCACGGTGTGGGGGATGGGTGGCTATTGCGATAGAGGTGAACGCTACTGTTTTGAATATCGACGCTGTCAGAACCTTACATGAGACACTATGATACCACAACATCCTCCCAGCCCAAGGCACACGGGCTATCTTTCAGCGAGCCGACCCAAGTGACTGACTTCAGTGTCCTACCCACTATGGGCGGGTTTTAGAGGGGTAAAGTGGGTGGCCGTTATTGAGGGGAACACAGGAAGTGTACGGCTTTCACCCCATGCATCAAATTTTTAAAACGTGTGAACTTCATGCTCTCAAAAACATCCAGCAATCATAGGTGGGAGAAAGCGAAAAGATGACCTAAAATGTCGGATACCTGTGTTTCCGCTCCGCCGCCGTGTTGCAGAAACTCGCTTTGACTGCTGTCCACGTCCGCGGACGCCATTTCTCCTTGTTTCAAAGGCTGCTCTGGCGCTAGCAGGGAGAGAGGGGGAAACTGAACAAAACTCTGTAATCTTCAACTCTTGCCTCCCAGAAAAGCTCGCAAAGCATCCCCACTCTTCAGTCCAAAAGGAGTTGACTGCGAAACTCAACTTTGCAACGAAGATTCTGAGGCGATTTCGGCTCAGATTGAATGTTTACTTTGTCAACTCTGTAGCTAGCTAGCTAGTTAGCTAACCATATCTAGCTAGCACTACAGCTCTGGCAAAAGATTAAAAGACGTAGCTTGCTTTGCTATAGGTTGCACAAACTCACCGATTAGTTGTACGCTTCGATGCGCTAAATGTTTACGTACCAGTCATAGCGTGAATGGTAGTAATCGGAAGATCATCTGATCAACTAAACTCCGAACATGATTATTTTATCAAAGGCGGGCTAGTGTTGATCGGTGAATTCGGGTCGATTTTTTTTCTATTTTGATTGACGGTGCGGGAAACACAAAAAGGTGGGACTAACAAGCTTGACCGTCGAATTTGCATCACATTACAGGAAGTCCCGCCGTTCTTCTCTAAGATGATTGGCTGCTCGAAGGGTTCGGTGAGACGTGTATGGCCAACCAGAATGGCGATCATTTTTTATAGAACGTGCGTTTCCTGTTTGTTGTTGGACGAGAACAGAAATGGAATGCAGTTGAATCCACGGAGTAATACTTGGAAAACAGCTGCGTTGCTTTCGAAATTTCACCCTTTATTTTGCCCTTTTGTTGAATAAACACGTAGTTGTTTACTCTGCACACTGATTGTTTTTTCATTCAGTTGAATTTCTTTAACATTGTGACAGAAATGCGACGAAAGGCAGGCATTAAAGTTTTGGTTATGCTCACAATTAGCCACCACCTGGGGATTTTCTTTTCTACGCCAACACAGCTTCCTCATGATCACATCCCCTGCTGCATATTGCCCAATCCCCTAATGTTAACTGTTATTCATCCCCTCTGTATGTACCCAATGCATGACGTAAGGAGAAGTTCATTAGCCATTTTTGAGGTTTGTCTGCTTTTTATTGAGTGTGGACACATCAGTGAAGACACAGCACATGCACATCCATTTTTTCATATAGATGATTTTGTTAGATCTTGGCTCACTTACAGTAACATCCTGAAAGTTTACCTTATTCCTCAACAACATCCTCTAGTTGAGTTAGAGGACAAGATTTCTATTTAAGTCCACAATTTGGCAAAATGTTTGGTGAAGGGGGGGCAGTAAGTGCTCCCAAAAAGACATTCACACCCTGGAGGCAGTGAGGAGAGGTGAAGTAAGATGCATTTGAGGATACACAGTCCTGGCCAGATGATCCGCAGGGCAACACTGTACATCTGTCGATTCACAATGAAGCATCGTCTTGTATGCAGGATGTTGTTGCAGGATAATGTTAAAGTGTGAGGGGGAGTCAGTTTTCTCCCAAGCCCAAACTAAATCAGCTGAAGCTGAGCGTAAATCAACATTCCCCATTCAGGTTTCTGATCAGGAATGATCAGAGACGCCTGCTTTTGCTTTACCTAAAATAATAATATCCCTCCCACTGAGAACTCAACACAGTCTTGGCCTTGAGTGCTACACTGTCCGGTGGCTTGCATTCTCTCTTTGTGTTTCATAAGTAGGGTCCATTTAATTGAAAATCGGCTGAAAAATATCACCAATCGGAATGTATGGCGTGATTCTACAGAATGTTCTTCTATATTTTGTACCATTACATCTCTCATCTGAACATTTTAATAACGTAACAGAAACTCCCTCCTGGTTCAGACCTGTTAGATCTGGCGAGCAAATACTCCTGGTCAACAAGGGAGTGTTTTGTTCCCAAAAATTCAAGAGAGAAGTATGAAAACCGGCAGACACTGTAGCTTTCAAGGACCAAACTGTATTCTGAGCTCTCCCCCTGTTGTCTGGTTCCCTTATTTCTTCTTGGGTGCATTTGGTGTGTTGAATTTGAAAAAGATAATGTCTCCGTCCTCCACAATGTAGTTCCTGCCCTGTTGCCTGTATTTTCCGGCGGCCTGTGGAAGAGAAAGTGAAATCAAAGTGGAAATTAAAAAAAAAAAGTACTCAAGATTATTTCCCTGAATTTCCATGTAACCACTGACAGGAACTCAAATATATTCAAAAGTGTAGCAAATTACAGTCGAATCAAGCTCCTAACAAATACATACCTTGACAGCATTTTCACTGCCCTCCTCTTTGAAGTCTGCAAACTTCATCACCTCAGCCATGATAAAGCCTTTCTCAAAGTCGGTGTGGATTTTTCCTGCAGCTTGGGGAGCCTTGGAGCCTTTCTGTTGCAGCACAACACAACATTCAAAACACAATTACCAACACATTAACACACTGTCGCCTTGAAAAACTGTATTGCAAAAATACAGTATTCACTACTAGGTCACAACTACTATATGAAAATGGTATGTAACACAATTTTAAAACAAATTTTGAAACTCTAAAGGAACACCAGGTAATAAAAAGCCATTTTACACAATTGATCCTCTGCAATATAGAGACATTTATCTTTAATATAACTTTAATATTTAACTTTAGATTTGTCTTTCCAGAAAGGATATGTAAGAATTTCTGTCCTCTAATGCTGATAGTAGAGGACAGAATGTGCTGATATGGTGACAATCATGAAGCATTATTTTCCATCACAACACTTACTCTGATGGTCCACGCTCGCACCTCATCTGGTCCCGCTGTGAAGAAGTATTCCAGCTGTAGCGCTGCATAGCCTGTCTTTATGATTTTGGTCAGCACGCTAACAACAAACAGATGCACATGTAGCCAATGAGCTGCGAGTAGGTAAAGCCCCAAGAATTTAATTTGCTCTTGGAAAACAAGCTTTGTGAAAATTCTTGAGAGCTCATTATGACTGTGAACAGTTAATACAGTTTAAATTTACACAACAGCACAAGCTTTACAAATGTTCAACAGCCCTTTTAGATTGAAAATTGACTGAAATTATTTAGCTGTCAGAAAACGTTATTGGTCTTTGGATCAATAATTCCATCAACCAGACTGACATGAAAGAATGTCAGAGAATGTCTGCTATGTAACCTGTCCAGGTTTTCCCAGTGTGTAATGTGACACTATAAGTTTTTAATGTATGTTTTTCACTGTACCTGGCTTTTTTTCCTGAATCTGATTTAAGTTATTATTGTTAAATTATAAAACACACTGTGTGTGTATGTGCATGCCTCACCTCTGTGTTTTCTGCTCCTCGCAGTACTTGCTCCTCTCCTCTTCAGACATGTCAAACAGTTTGAACTCCAGAGCTCCGCTCAGGGGAATGACCATTGCACCAGGGTCATGAGTGTCTACCCACTCCTTGATCTTCGCCAGCCTACAGGGAAGAAACAGCTAGGTGAACTCCTCTTTATGTTTAAAGGCAGCTACATACATAAACAAAGTATTCATGATAAACATGCACTTGCACATCTTAGGTGAGGGTAAAAGCAAACATACCACTTGTTCTTTTTTCTGATGTAATCTTTCTCTGAGAGATTAACCAGGTAGATCATGGGCTTGGATGTCAAAAACAGGTATTTGTTCAATACCTCGATCTGCAGAGACAATTGAAAAGATACAAATCATGGAAAATGTCCAAGTGTCAAAAGTCAGTGAACTGGCTCTCTCAGGCGAAACTCTCCACTTAGATAATAAGCATGTCCTGCCAGAGAATTACAAAGGCTAGTAATGCAGTAATAACCAGATTGCTTTGCTCAATAGGGAAGCAGGCAGTAAAGACTGACGGACAAAATGACACAGATCATGAACCATATTGAGAATACACAGCCACGGTCCACTGATCCACAATAATCCACAGTAATAAATCAAATTTGCACAATACAGAATTACTAGCACATGCAGATCACACACAAACACACTGAAGCAACACACACACATAATCATACCTCTTTGTCATTCCAGTCATGATAAAATCTTATGTGCTTCTTCTCCTCGACCACCCAGTTCTTTACCTTCATCATGATATCCTGAAGCAAGAAGAAGAAACATTTTGGTGGCCTTTATACAAAGTAAGATCTGCTTTGAAGGAGATTTGTGACGTTAATGACAACAATTGACAGCATGTAGTTGCAAAGACACAATTTCCTTACATATTCGGGTTTGAGTTTTTTGTCCCCTCCCCTGACTGCGGTCTTCTCCAGTTTGTCAATAATGGGAGCGATCATTTCCTCATCCTTCAGTCTCAGCTCCTCGTGGATGATCTCTATGTCCCTGACCGGGTCAACATTACCCTCCACATGGATGATGTCCTCATCATCAAATGCACCTACAAAAGAAATGCACCATTGTTCAGTCTTTAGCTTGTTACAAACACACATAATTATTAATTATTCATTATTATTCAATATATTATAATATTATTCATAATTATTCAATTAATCATTAATTATTCTTCT